>CAJRST010014446.1:8564718-8600206 GCA_907169785.1 Menidia menidia | reverse complement strand
CTATCTATCTATCTATCTATCTATCTATCTATCTATCTATCTATCTACACTATATTGCCAAAAGTATTTGCTCACCCATCCAAATTATCGGAATCAGGTGTTCCAATCACTTCCATGGCCACAGGTGTATAAATTCAAGCACCTAGGCATGCAGACTGTTTTTACAAACATTTGTGAAAGAATGGGTCGCTCTCAGGAGCTCAGTGAATTCCAGCGTGGAACTGTGATAGGATGCCACCTGTGCAACAAATCCAGTCGTGAAATTTCCTCGCTCCTAAATATTCCACAGTCAACTGTCAGCTGTATTATAAGAAAATGGAAGTGTTTGGGAACGACAGCAACTCAGCCACGAAGTGGTAGGCCACGTAAACTGACGGAGCGGGGTCAGCGGATGCTGACGCGCATAGTGCGAAGAGGTCGCCAACTTTCTGCAGAGTCAATCACTACAGACCTCCAAACTTCATGTGGCCTTCAGATTAGCTCAAGAACAGTGCGCAGAGAGCTTCATGGAATGGGTTTCCATGGTCGAGCAGCTGCATCCAAGCCATACATCACCAAGTGCAATGCAAAGCGTCGGATGCGGTGGTGTAAAGCACGCCGCCACTGGACTCTAGAGCAGTGGAGACGCGTTCTCTGGAGTGACGAATCGCGCTTCTCCATCTGGCAATCTGATGGACGGGTCTGGGTTTGGCGGTTGCCAGGAGAACGGTACTTGTCTGACTGCATTGTGCCAAGTGTAAAGTTTGGTGGAGGGGGGATTATGGTGTGGGGTTGTTTTTCAGGAGCTGGGCTTGGCCCCTTAGTTCCAGTGAAAGGAACTCTGAATGCTTCAGCATACCAAGACATTTTGGACAATTCCATGCTCCCAACTTTGTGGGAACAGTTTGGAGCTGGCCCCTTCCTCTTCCAACATGACTGTGCACCAGTGCACAAAGCAAGGTCCATAAAGACATGGATGACAGAGTCTGGTGTGGATGAACTTGACTGGCCTGCACAGAGTCCTGACCTCAACCCGATAGAACACCTTTGGGATGAATTAGAGCGGAGACTGAGAGCCAGGCCTTCTCGTCCAACATCAGTGTGCGACCTCACAAATGCGCTTCTGGAAGAATGGTCAAAAATTCCCATAAACACACTCCTAAACCTTGTGGACAGCCTTCCCAGAAGAGTTGAAGCTGTTCTAGCTGCAAAGGGTGGACCGACGTCATATTGAACCCTATGGATTAGGAACGGGATGTCACTTAAGCTCATATGTGAGTCAAGGCAGGTGAGCAAATACTTTTGGCAATATAGTGTATCTATCTATCTATCTATCTATCTATCTATCTATCTATCTATCTATCTATCTATCTATCTATCTATCTATCTATCTATCTATCTATCTGTCTGTCCTTTTTACATATCTCTTAATTCAGCAGTTTGCTGTCATGAATAGAACTGAAGAGTTTATTGCATTTGAAACTATAGTTAAATATTGTTTGGATATCAAAACTAACCAACTGTAACATTCTAACCACTTACCTAATGTACAGTCTGATCTCCTCATCCTGCCAAAAGAGTTCTTACTAGTTAAGCCATGGTCAAAGAGCAATTGAAGGTATCTTAGGTTTTTGGGCTTGCCCTCCAAAGATGATCAGATCATGTCAGATCACCTCAGTCTCACAGAACATTGAATTAGACCAAGATGAGAAGTACTGCTTATTTCCCTTTAAGTGGTCATAATCTTATGGTTTGACTGAGTATATTTTATTTGAGGATAACTCGTTTCAGGTATCAGATTTTAACCAAAAACATGGCAAACAGAGCATCCCTAGAATGTTTGTGATTACACATACACATACATAAACTCTTATTTTAAGATTGATGTGGTCTAAATAAGATTAGTATGAACAAGACAATGATTACTACATAAAACTCCAAAAAGTTATGGTTCAGTATTAAAAACTGACAACACTGCCAAAGCAACCAAAAAGATTGGTATTCCTGCTCTTCAATCAATTGCTCAACATTATCACGTTTGCATTTCTAACCTCCTTCCCTCTCCCACTGTATTTTACCCCATTTAGTTTCAAAGGTACAAATATTTCTCAATAGTTACTGAAGTACTACAAGCAGTATTTGCTTCCAGCAAGCTAATCTGACACAGAGTAAAAGCAAGGAATGAGATAAATGGGGCTCATGACACAAGATAGACAGAAAGAAAACAGGAAAGACAGACCTATGAAGCTGCCCAAAATGTATATGTGCTGTATTATGTCTCTCCAAGCACCATTAACCTATCAATCATGGACTTTTATTTAGAAAAAAATACAGCTTTAAACAACTTTTGCAAAAAAAAGAAATCACATTTACAAAAATAATTGAAAGCATGGCAATGTTGTGATTTTCTTTTTAAATTCAGGTAATACAGTTAATAGCAGCACTTAAAATAATGTAACAAAATATTTTTGTTTGGGTTGAATACTTTTTCTAAGCTTATCTGTGAGCCTTACAAAATCCATCAGAACTTAATCAATTGCTTATTCACATAGGACAATGAAGAAGTTAAACGCTAAACATTGACTATCTTAAAAGAATCTAGGGTAATATTTAATGGTGAAGGAATTTTTTGTTTTCATTTTTTCTCTGAGTAAGAGTGATCAAGGGAGAGAGAGGGGAAGAGAGAGAGAGAGAGCAGTCCCTGATTGCTGCATTTGGAATAAGGATTCACCAGTTAGATGGGAGACAGATGAAAGAAAGAAAGATGGGAGATAAGTGGAGGAGGAGGAGAGGTAGAACTGTGAAGTGCTGACATCGGTTAAAGGTGAAAGAGATAAGTGAAGTGAGGGAGTAAAGTCAGAACAAGCAAAGAAAAAGATTGAGGTGAAAATAAAACCAGAGTCTAGATAGGACTGAGAGTAGAAAGTAGGAGGTAAGTAAAAGGCATTTTGTGGGACACACAGGAACAAAGAAAAAACACAGATATGGAAATAGGATGTGTCATTGAAGGAGGGAGCAAGGGGCATTATACAGAGTAGAATCTAACATGAGTTGACATTCCAAATGCAGATGAAGGCGAGAAAAGGGGTTTTGCCAGAAACAATGGGCTTGAAGAGGAATAAAAGAAAAAAGGGAAAGAATGAAAAGAGAAGATTAAATGCTTAGAAAAACAAAGTCTATGTCCATAACCTCGCATGTAAAATTTAAAGGAGTTTCAATGTTGAATACGGTTTAAAAATATGTCCACCCATATTCCTGGTGACACCTGTACAGGAACTCTTACTTGAGTAACTTCAGTAAAATAAGTGACAAGCAATTTAAACAGTAAAGCAAGGAAAATTCAGTTCTGATTATATAATTCTGTTGAGAAGTGATGACTGATGACAAGTGAGTTGTCAGATGACAGAGTATTGGAACGGCTGCGTGTCTGCCATCTGAGGCGCTTTTTTTCGTGGTCATTTTCAGAAAGCTTCTATCCAATTCATACTGACTTGTTTGTTCTTTTCTGTAAAACACTACTACAACACAACCCTTCCAACTGCCTCAAAGGAGGAATTAGCATCATTGGCCTCAAAGTCAGTAATCCAGTCACTAAAGTAGACAAATATCATTTAATGTGTATGCCAGCCAGAAATATGTATTTTCTCATTTGTCTGAAACTAAAATAGTCTGTGGATGCTCTTAGACATCTGTGGTGTAACATAATGCCACCAGAGTCCAACACAGCAAATGCCCTTGTTTGTTCTCTGGCACAAGTCCCAGTATAGATCTGCTGTGACCCAGTAAAAACATTTTAGTTTTAACATGCCCTTACATTTGGGAGGCAACTTATTCAGTTTGTAACTTTGCGATAATAGAAGACCTTGGTGCATATATAGTGACACTTCCCCATTCATATAACAGAGCAATTTAACAAAGATATCTTTACTACATGCACTATACATTATGTATTAAGTACAAACACATCTTTTTCGTACTGATTTCACTTCACCCTGAGTAAATGTTAAATTTAAAACTAACATGAATGTTACATGCATTCCACTTCAAATCAAGAATGTGTTGCAATTGCAGAATTATAAAATAATTGCAGAATTACGCAATAAATTTATATTTGGGAGGCAAAACCATGTAGCTCTCTTAAAATGACACAAAAATAAATTGCACTTATTTGCATATGAAAAAATAACTACTGAAAAAAAAAGTATGATATTGCTAACATGTTGAATCATTATTGTCTGAACATTTTGCAAACTAATTAACTTTGTGATCATAAGTAGAACAAGCTTCCCTCCTTCCCTTTTGCACAAAAAACAAGCCAAGGAAATCAACACTGTTCGAGTAGAGTGCATTGGTTTCTTACCTTCTTTGCAGTACTTCCCCTTGAAGCGGGTGTGTGTGCAGTCACAGTGTACATCTCCGAATTGAATAGAGCAAAACCCTCCATTGAAGCATGGGTTTTGTTTGGTGCAGAGGTACTCCAGGTCACTCTCAATGCCCTGGCTGTTTAACAGAGTTGGTGGCATCTCCCCAACCTTCAGATTGGAGATTAAGCCCTGAAAGGGTGGCTCGTACTTCACTGTGCTCGATGTCAACGCAGACAGGCGAACATCTGGTGGGATTCCACCCACAAACAGGTCACTGACCACCGCCATTTCCTTCCTCTTTGACTTGACCTCAGCAACCTTTGTCTCCCCGTCCACCATCAGCAGGGTCTCGCGAAAGTTACGGGTGAGCAAGACCATGTGCCAGCGGTCATCATTCACCTGTGTCTCCATGAGCAGAGTGGCAGGCTCAGCACAGTGGATGGCAAACCGCAACTTGAGACGCCCGCCAGCAATCAGCAATTCCAAGAAGTCACAGTTCCCACCGTCGTCCAGATAGAGTACCGATGCTTGGCTGATGTTAGTCTTAAGACTGAAGCTCAGCTCTCCCACTGATCCAGCTTCCCAGCGCCCATACCGTGCATACTGGCCAGGCGCCCCACCAAATTCCAACATCTGCACCGTCGTGAGTATGCTGAAAAGGGCCACAGACCACAGGGGCCAACAAGGGTATCTCGACCCTCTCGTCATGCTAAAAGTTCCAAATTCTCCCCTTATCTATCAGTTGCCTTGAGGGTCAAATCGACCAAAGAGCTAAGGCCTCTTCTCACCTTAAATAATAGTTGAAAAAAATTATAATAACTATTGCAAAATACCTGACCTATAATAAAAAAAACAATCTTAACACTAGCCCAAATAAAAATTATCTGGCCAGGAAGCAGTTTCTACTGTGCTCTCTGGTGCTCTTATTCTTGTCCTTATCCTGACTCTCTCCTTTGTCTCTCCATCAGTTGGTGTCTCCAGGACAAAGGAATAACAGGAGAGTAAAAACAACTGATATTATAACAATTTTACCATAGCACTTTCTTCAAAAGCTTTTCATCTATTCTTAAAATACAAAGCCTGTGTCTAGAATCTAGATTTAGATACAATTTGAGCTTTAGCCAACAGCTTGAAAAAATATGATCTTTAAGGGTAGCGTGAGGAGAAGGGGAAAGATCGCAGAAGAGTTGACAGTTATCAGAACCTTCTGGAGTCTGCAGGAGCATGTGTTGAAATCATTTTTTTCTTTTTCCCAGCAAAAAGCCACTCTTCTCACAAACGGTATGGAATCTACAGATCTATGCAGATACGGGTTCCATGGTAACAAGGGCAGGGGAAAATCTGGAAGAAAAGAGAAACAAATTACAATATTAATTGGAAACAAACATTTGTGAGATTTCCACTTTAGCAATAGAGACCACAACACCAATGGTGTACAAATAATTGATTAGGTTAATATGGCTTCTTAGATCTGTCACAAGGGTGGATCTTAGGGAAGACTCAGTCGTGGAGATTGGTGAAAACAGGGTATATTGTAACAAAAACACACTCAAAAAGAGTGGACTTCCAGACAAAGTTCGAAACAAGGCTGTGACAAAACTATGAACAAAGTATCAAATCAAGATTAATGCATATGCATGATAAAGCTTTCATATGAAAACATATATACTCATAATATAAGCAAGATGAGCCAGCCCATTAATCCTGTTCTGTGAGAAGCTAACCGGTGTACCATCAGTCAGCATGAGCTGCTGCTGCTACTGCTGTGCTCTAATTAACCAGAGCAGCATGCAGAGCCACTTTCAATATTCCCGGTCAAGATGGAAAACAAGGACTCAATAAAATGTATTTTTAAAAAGTTGGAGGTGAGAGAAAAGCAGAGAGGAACATGACAAAAGGTTGTTGCCATGATACTTCAGATACCCTAAGATGGGGATTATTGTTCTTTTTTTAAAATAAAAAAAGGTAAGAACAAACAAATATAACAAATATTTGTGTAAACCACACATAAGAGGTCATACATTTCACTGTAGATTTTAGAACCTCTCAGTTGGATAGCACAACTCAATACCCATAATGACATTAAGGAGAACTGCCATTGGAGAAGCCCCCATGTCTTCGCAGAGAGGGAGAACCCCTATGGATTGAGTCATTAAGTGCTGAATCTACAGAAATCCAGTGATTTTGAATGTTTGGTGTTGGGCAATAATTTGAGTCACTTGGAGGGAAAAATCTCTCCACGCCTGGGAAAAATACATTGTCTCTGTCCTAATATATATAAGTCTATCTTGATACAAGCGTGAGAGCAATATGATTAAAGCCATACCGACTTGGACGTAGGATGTGGGATTTAGTGAATACCTCAGGTAGCAGGAACCCGAGCAAGAACAGGAGCCATCATGGCAGGACAAACCCCTGCAGGGCATAGTAGCATAGTAGAAGTGTATAGTAGAAGTGGCTGATATCACAAAATCCTATCAATCCTGTCAATGGACAAAGCTGGACTGACAGATAACACAGATGCACCAATCACGGCAGCAGAGGAACGACCCCTAAGCACTAAATCAACAGAGGCTGAAATCCACCACACTAGGCCGGACCGTCACTGCATGCTGTAGAAAGACACCACTGACACAATCCAGCACATAACAGTAGGTTGCAAGATGCTAGCAGGCATGGAAGGCCATAACCAAGTGGTTGGTATATTATACGGGAACATACAGTATATGCCAAGTGTGGCCTGGAAGTCCCTAGGTCACAATGGTATATGCTCCTTTGGGTAGTTGACAGTGAGCTAAGATCTTCTAAACTTCCAGATACAGACATACAAACTGATGATGGTTAACTAACCAGACTTTGGAGAGTGAAGGTGAGTGGAGAGACTCCCAATCTGGGGGAATAGCTCCAACATACCCCAGAAACAACATCCGAAATCTCTGCATGCGCAAATCTTTCTTGAGACCGTGCAGGACGCAGGACTCTCAAGCTCCCAGGCCTCTAGTGTAATCAAGCAATTATTCAACATCAGTTTACAATTTATGATTGGGATCATTGGCTAATAGTCACGAGTTATTGACCGAGGTCATTGTGACTGCATTCAACGTAGGTGTAAAGATGCAAATGGACCAGCTCAAGACCTTAAGCTTTACCTATTAGCTCTGTAGCAGTGAGATTATTAAGGACTTTAGAAGGACTTCTTCGGGCTCCTTTAGCTGTGAAATCTTGACAAGGTGAATCATGGGGGTAAATGAATTTGCTCTGCAAGCTGAAATGTTAAGAATGTAATGAAAAGGCAGTCAGAGGATAGGTTGCTAAATGTATCAATCCTCTGCAGATTTGACCATATACTGATAGGTAAGGTTGAATAATTAATGGAACTTTAATTTCAATCTTGATTTTAACTTTGATTTTGATTCTAAAAATGCAGTGTAAAAATAAAACAAGTGCACTATGTTGACAGTTATTTCCTAGTAAGAACTACCATTTTCATAAGCACACAGGATTAGTACATTTGAAGGAATGTTGGTCAAAATGGATATAAAAAGCACATATATGTCCATACAATAGTGAAATATCTTTTTTTTTTTTTTTTTAGTTTATTTTACTGCCAGTTAATGAAGATAGATATCCTCCCCTAAAATGTGTGTTTTGTAAACACACATTTTTTTGGATGGATGGATGGATGGATGGATGGATGGATGGATGATGGAACTTCAATTCTGACTGATCCTTGTTTTCTCAATCAATCACATGTACAGTTTTTAAGATCAAAATTTCAACATACTGTACACAATAATCATGTCAAATAAGCCTGAAGAATATTACTCAATATTTATAAAAGAGGAACATTCAAAAGGGAGAGGAGAAAGAGGGACATATTTCTCAAACTAAAATAGACAAATGGAAATAAATATATATACATATATATATTTATATATGTATTACGTTACACCTGAATTATGGCGTCACAATGGCACGCATTCACGTCATCCTCCACATACTTGAGCAGTTGGATCCTTTGTTCTTTCTGTCCAGTCATAGAATATCAAAAAGGGACTGAGACACATCTCCTTATAATGATTTTTATCTCCAATCGCATTTATCTTTTGCTATTTACAAGTATGATACTTGATCATAATTGATACTAATATCATTCAAGTTTCAGGTGTTACGAAGATTGAATTTAGTTATGCATGGATCCAGTCTCCTTATTACAATTATTATAAAAATAGGTTCCAATAATAGAAATTATCTGGCAGATAACTCATGACTTCATAAAGTAAATGTAGCATAATTTTAGCTCCATCCGAATAAGCTAGGAAGCTGTAAAACACCCACAACTGGCTGTCCACATCATACAATCAACAAACTGATTCTTCTTCCCTGCCTACGTTCACAAGCACTGTCCCATCACCAGCTCACCAGAGCTCTGTTTTGCATGATGATCATTCAACTATTGAGCCCTGTACCTTCCCTATTACTGCCCATGTCACCGACAGACACATTTTTCCTGCCATCAGAGCCAGAGGTAGAGATAACTCTACTAATTATTAATCACGTTCGACATTCACTGTTTAATCACTATGGACCCTGCTCTCCTCATGTCCGGGGGTGCGGCGTGAAACTGGGTAACCTAAGGCCTGTAAGCTGTTCGCCAGAAACAGCTACCTCCTCCTAGGTTTGCCAATGTATAACTGGTCTATTGCTAATAAATCTTTTATCCTTAAGGGCTTCTTTGAATCACGGGAACTGGATTGCCTTTATATTTCTGAGACTGGTGAGTCCAGTACCTCGCCTAATAGGTACATCATGGGTGTGGTTATTTCAACTCTCTACAGATTTCAGCAGGAGGAACTATAACTGTTTTTAAGAGTGAATTTATGTTTATGTTTATGTTTATGCATTTGGCAGACGCTTTTATCCAAAGCAACTTACAGAGTAGACACAATATTACATTTCTCATCACAATGACAATAAACTATATAGAGCAGAAACACTGATCAGAGTCAGTGGTGAGATAGAGATAGAGGTAGAGGGACTACAGAAGGAGCTGTGGGGGGGTAGAGGTACGGGTTAGGGTTAGGATAGGAGATGCTCTTTGAAGAGGTGGGTCTTCAAGAGTTTCTTGAAAACAGACAGGGACTCTGCTGTTCTTGTGGAGCTTGGTAGGTCGTTCCACCATCTTGGAACGACACATGCAAACAGTCTGGATTGTCTTAAGCGTGGTGAAGGCACTGCTAGACGACAATCCATTGATGACCGGAGTGATCGAGTTGTGACATAAGCCTTTGCAAGGGGACTCAAGTAGATGGGAGCCATACCCTTAAGCACTTTGTAGGCTAGCATCAGGGACTTGAATTTGATACGGGCAGCCAGAGGTAACCAGTGGAGTTCAATGAACAGAGGGGTGACGTGAGATTTTTTGGGCAGATTAAAGACCAGACGCGCCGCCGCGTTCTGGATCATTTGTAAAGGTTTTACTGTACAGGCCGGGAGACCAGTCAGGAGTGCGTTGCAATAGTCTAGGCGGGAGATGACCATAGACTGCACCAGGAGCTGGGTAGCATGTTGTGTTAGGTACGGCCGGATCTTTCTTATGTTTAGTAATGCGAAGCGACAGGATCGAGAAACAGAGGCAACGTGATCTTTAAGGTCAGCTGGTCATCAATCATGACACCCAAGTTTCTTGCTGCCTTTGATGGAGTCAGAGAGAGGGATTCAGTTTGGATGTGAATATTGTGGTGAATAGTTGGTTTGGCTGGAAAGACAAGCAGTTCAGTTTTTGAGAGATTCAGCTGGAGGTGGTGGGCTTTCATCCATTTTGATATGTCAGAGAGACAGTCTGAGATGCGTGCTGAGACCGAGTGGTCATCAGGTGGGAATGACAGATAGAGCTGTGTATCATCAGCATAGCAGTGGTAGGAGAAACCATGTGATTGAATGATCTGGGCCAAGGAAGTGGTATATATAGCAAAGAGAAGAGGTCCAAGTACTGAACCTTGAGGAACCCCTGTGGCGAGGTGGTGCACTGCAGAAGTGTGACCAAGCCAGGATACTTTAAATGATCGACCAGTGAGGTACGATTCAAACCAGGAGTGTGCTCTCCCTGTGATGCCCATACTCGAGAGTATAGACAGAAGGATGTCATGATTGACTGTGTCAAATGCGGCTGATAAGTCAAGAAGGATAAGTACTGAGGACTTGGCATTTGCCCTTGCCTCTTTTAGGGCTTCTGTCACAGACAACAGAGCCGTTTCAGTGGAGTGGCCACTTTTAAACCCAGATTGATTTGTATCAAGGAGTTTGTTTTGTGAAAGGTAGTCTGTGACCTGCTTAAAGACTGCCCTTTCAATGGTCTTTGACAGAAATGGAAGCAGAGAAACCGGCCGATAGTTTTCCACCTGAGTTGGTGGGAGAGAGGGTTTTTTGAGCAGCGGTGTGACCAAAGCTTGCTTGTATGAGTTAGGAAATGTGCCAGATGTCAGCGTAGCATTGATCACATGTGTGACTGCTGCAGTAACTGTAGGAGCTATGGACTGGAGTAGGTTTGTAGGAACTGGGTCCAGCAGGCATGTAGTAGGACGGCTACATGTGAGAAGTTTGGACACATTGCTCTCAGTGAGAGGAGCGAAGGAGGAGAACAAAGCAGTAGGACTTCTGCTTGTATATGTACTATGAGAAGTTTCATGTGCAAGCCGTTCAGTAAACTGTTTGCTTATAGCTGCCACTTTGTCAGTAAAAAATGAGGCGAACGAGTCTGCCGTTAAGCTAGTAACAGGTGGCGGAGGAGGAGGGTTAAGCAGATTTTTGAAGATGGAGAATAATTTTCGAGTGTCGGTTGTACTGTGAATCTTATCAGTATAGAAAGTCTTTTTTGCATCAGTCATGCTTAAAGAGAATGCAGGATTTAAATGTAAACAAATATTTCTGTCATACTCCACTAGTTTAAAAAAGTTTTTGTCTTTCTAACACAGTGCTATGTGCCATGGTTTAATGGCATCATAAATATAACAGAGACTTTTTAACCAAATTTTCTGTGTTCCTGGCTGATATTATGCCTAAGTATGACTGGGTCCTTATTTGTTGGTGATTTTAACCCTTTAAAGCCTGATCCAAGAATAAAAAAAAAAATATATATATTTTTTGGTTTGAATTCCTTAATTGGCCTTTTGACAAAATATGTTAAAAGAAAAAATATATATATATTTTTTATATTAATAATTTGTTACTATGCGATAAGTCAAGATTATTTTTTGAGTAGTCTTCTGCCCCCTGTTGTCAGGTACAATTGTGTACAATAGGATTTTAAGCAAAGTTTTTACCATTAAATTATGCAAAAGGTGTCAGACGCAAAACATTTCAGAAACCGTATGTATCAAATATTATACATTTGGCATTACAGGGTTAAGATTCCTGTGAGCTACCCCAAGAACCCACCGGCAAGAGATTTTTTGATCATTATTGAGTCTTTTAATATGGTGCCGTCTGTACTTGCCCCTACACATGAATGTGGTCACACACTTGATCTTGTTTTATCTCAGGGTTTGCCCATTTGATCTTTGATGCTTTATTCTTGAATCAAAACAAGCAAGGGTGTTGGAAAGCTGAAAGAAAATGGAAAAAACTCCAAGAGTCTGTCCAACTATTAAGGGCTTGCTGGCATCATTACCAGTGCACAGTGAAAGAAGCGAAAAGAAAATAGTTTCTAATACTGCTATTGTAAATAGCCACCAGCTCAGTGTGTTTTTTAAAGTCATAAACTCTGCGCTGAATGCACCACAGACTGTTGGCCTTGAGCCCTCCCCTGCACTGTGTGATCATTTCCTTCAATTTTTCATTGATAAAGTTGCTTCATTGCAAGGCCTTGTTTCACCTCCAGCCGTTGACCCATCAGACTGTTGCTTGTGTTGCTACAATAGACAAATTTGAAACTGTGACCCTGCCTTTTGTTCAGGATACTGTTTGCTGATATAGTCCCCACTTTTTAGGGAGGTTTTCAAGACGTTGGACCATCTATTTTAAAATGATTAATAGCAATCTATCCTCTGGAGTGGTCCCTATGGAATTTTAAACATGCTGTTTTGCAACCTGTACCAAATAAACCTGAGCTGGATCCCAGTGTGCTGACAAATTTCAGGCATATCTAAAGTCTAAAATCCTAGAAAAGATTGTTTACTGTCAGCTCTTGGAATTTTTAAAAATACATACAATATTCTTTAGATTTTCCAATCCAGTTTTAAACATTGCATAGTACAGAAGTGATTGACTCTCCAATGTGTTGTTCTTGTGCTTTTTTACGATTTACCTGCAGCATTTGATATAGTAGACCATGACTTTCTGGTTATTCGCTTGGAGCAGTGGGTGCGTTCAAATCCTACCTCTAAATTGTACATTCTGTGTCACCCTGCACAATTCCATGTTCTCAACTGCTCCACTCTGATGTGGGGTGCCACAGAGTTCTGAGATTGGCTCTCTTTTATTCTCCAAAATTTCATTACTGCTTGGTTCTTTCCTAAAGAAACACGCCATCTCTTTTTACTGCTAAGTAGGCAACACCTAAATCTTCATCTACGTAACAAAGGATCTTCTGTCAAGCCACTCTTAGACTGTCTACAATAGATAACAATAAAGCCTTGATGTCTTCAAATTTCGTAAATCTTAATAATAAAAAAAACAGAAGTCATGGTCTTTGATGACAACTCCATGAAACCCCTAGTTGAGCTTGAATCTTTAGCAAATTAGCACAGTATTTCCAATTATGAACAACCTAGGGGTTAAGGACTGTCGAGGGGACATGGTGCTCAGCTGCAGGATGGGAGTTGTGAGGAAGGCTCAGGGGAGCAGAGCTAAAACCGCCACAAGGACACAGAACTAAAATGGTAAAATTAAGCTTTCTCCAGCAAAGACAACTGCAATAGATTAAAACAATAGTTGAATTATGTCATTTTTAGACAGTGGTCAACATCCCACCTATATTATTCTAATGATCTTCTTTCCCCTATTTTGGCTTCACTCCACTGGTTGCCTGTGTGTTTGAGGACTTATTTTATTTGCTTTTAAATCTTTAAATCCTTAATTGGCCTTGCTCCGACTTTACGTTACTTAACAACCATATTTGCCTAATTATTTATGGCTAAACCTAAAGTTATGATCAAATCCTTAACCTTATATTAATGAAGACTCCATATTATAGTTAGGTAATGTATGTAATTGTATTTGCACCATCTCACTGTTGAGAAAAAAATTCCCGAAGCTCAAAGGATCTACTTAGGTGCTCTTCAGAACATTTTAGCGAACAACGTGCCCAAGAAAACACCCAAAAACTTAAAATAAACCATTCATGCTATTCATGCTGTATACATGAGATGGTGTATGACGTCAGACTGCACAGGATGAAAATGGCCTTTTAAATACTTGATGGGGTCCATTACAATGTGTGTGAGATTGCGGTCAGCACAAATGGTAAAAAAACGTATTTAGTTTTGGAATACAATGCAACCAACTGGGATTATCTGTGTGATGTTTAATGCTTATTCCTTAAGATAGCAATTTTGTTTATTTCCTTTATTAATCTCTGCCTGTTGAATTGATGTAAGTCACTTTGAATCCATGCCATGTTTGCTGCAGACACGTGAGCATTTTTATTAAAAAAAAAAAAAAAGATTGCTGTGTTGAAGTGTGAGTGTGAGCTGCTGTTTGGCTGCCTGTAGATGTTTTAGTAGAACGCACTGGGTTCACTGGCTAGGCCTCAAGACTTTCCATTCCAATTAACTTGCCCAGCTGCCTGCGGCTCTACTGGCCTTATCTGGGAGACAAAGTAGTAGGGGGAATAAAGGTAGGAATGGGAAATGCTGCATACACAGCACAGAAGTGTCCAAGAACCAAACCAGATGTGGTAGGATTAGAGTGAACTCTATGGTAATTTTATCTCGAGTCTACTGCCACCACCTTTTAATTTCAACCTCTTCTAACAGACGCAAACACAATAAACACACATGCACAGACACTACATTCACCCTCCATTACTGCTGTTCTCATCAGACAAGGAAGAATAATCTTGACAAAAATCTCCAGTATGAAAAAGGGGAATCTAATTGCACCTTTCTGACAACGAATTGTGTCTGTTTTAATAAGGAAGCTAATTTTTTAAAATTGGGTCATATTCAATCAACTTGAGGTATATTAGGATTAATCTAATCCATCTGAAAATAAGAGACTATATATTTTTGTTATTTCTTTTCAGTGGAAGAGGAGGCAAGACATTGCTGGCAACTTAGTGACTGACAGGTATGTTCTGCTTTTCACTGTAAATTTAGAGCAAGTGTTATCTATCACAACTCTGAAGCTTTTATCTTTGAACACAAAAAGATAAAACCTGGTTGTCCAATTTCACAAATATACAAATTTTATATGTAGAGGTTGTTATTTTCTATTCATTTTAACCGTGAGAGAACATATGCCTTTTCCTTTTGTCTGGATTTCTCTTCAAACTTTCGTCCATTTTGCCGTTGACAGCTTGATCTGATTGAACGTGTTCATAGAGTCCTCAGTTCCACAGTTCTTCTCTAGTTGTATCTTTCAGGCATGGCCAAAGTGCTTTACCCTTAAAAACTGATGTACCTTACCCAGTAGTGTTCAAGTTTGATTTAATAACGTTTTTCTCACACCATGTCTTATGATGCCACCAAAATTTTTCCTCTTTTTTTAGTTTTTTTTTTAGCAGCACCCTTGGATACCCAGTGTGCAAAGTGTTTGTTTACCTCATCTTTAGGGCAGGACAGAACAACACATTTTTGACGTGAAACAAGCTTGTGAAAACATTAACCTAAAAGAAAGCCTGCATTTTATTTTCATTATTTTGGTAAGGTTTTGGAGGTAGGTATCCTCGTCTTCAGCAGCTATAAGTTGCTAAAATGACAACATCGTAATAGTAATGATACTAATAGAGCAGTGGCGGACCGTGCATTTCACACCTAGGCCTTCAGTAGTGCTCTGTCTGAATCAATTCACCCCTCAATAACTATTTTATGGTTATAGAAATCATCTTATTATGTAGAAATACAGTAGGGATGTCCCGATCCAGCTTTTTGTATTAAAGTTGATTTTTTTTTCTACTTACTTAGTTGTCAGACTCATGTTGAACAGGGATTTACTCTGATAACAACTAAAGTTTACACAGACCTGTGGGTTAGGAAATGCTAATGCTAATGCTAATGCTCGGGTGGGATAGGACTTTAAAAAAAAAAATGGATCTGGAGTCTGGATCGGCAGTTTCTCATGCCGGCCGATACGATCCAAATATCGGAGCAGGACAATCCTAAAATACAGTCTAAAGGTCAATACCATTTAGGAAAAAAACATCATTTTACTCACTTACTTTTCTTGAAAAGTCCATTTTGAAAATGGTCTTGACAGTAAATCCGCCACGAAATAATAAAATAGCTATTACACCAACACAACTATATTTCGGTTTGTTTGCTAGCTTTGCCCTGATTGGATATCTGACTATCCAATCAGTGGGCGTGAATACGGTAACATTTCCTGGGCCTTCGCGCAGGCCCTGGCATCACCAACCTAAAATCTGATTGGTTGAAGCAACAGTGTACTCGACATGTATTTTCTGTGGGGGGGGGGCCTGCAGAACAGATTGTGAAGGCCTCCTGGCAGCCATCTTTGACTCTGACCCTGCCTAGCGACAAAGGATGTCTGAAATGTGATTGGTTAAATGCTTTTATATGAAAATACATGTCTGGAAGCAGCGCAACCAGGGGGAAAGCTATGAAAGGAAGCTGACAGACTATTTCGAGATATTTAATACGTTTTCATGGACAAAATATAATTAACATCAGTCTGTGATTCAGATATTTTCTTAGGCCTTCAGAGAAGGCTTTGAAGGCCCTGACGGCCCACCACTGTAATAGAGTAATAGTAATAATTAAGTTCAATTCAGTTTACATTGTGGAATCAACATGTCACACCCTCAATTTCCCAAAATGACAACAAAAATTGTTGTACAGTGGCTTTTCCTCACATTCTTAGTAGACTTTAAATTGATCAGTTCATGCCATGCAAATTAAACTCCAAATTTCCATCTAAGCAAGTAAATAAGGACTGCTTCTCTCAATTGTTTGAACATTATGAACAATTCAAACTGTAAGACCAAACTTGTTTGAGGTCGCAGTAGCTTTGTGCAAATTCAAAAATGTCTGAGGTTCTGAAAACTGATTTTGCTCATCAGTTCCCTTGTAATGCATGAGGAAAAAACCAATGAAAAATAAAAATCAACCACATACACAAAATGGCACAAATTAAAATGTTTACCTGTAACACAGTGGCACCTTTTGTATCATATAACTGACCGCTTTGTCACTCAAAAGTTTCTTTAATGATGGTATATAATGGCATTTTAAAAAGACATAGGAAACATTACCACAAGAGCCTGTTTATTTCCTACAGTCATTCCACAAATACTGTGACATAATGTAACGTTCACTGGCTTTCATAATTTACAGTGTACCTTTAGCTGGATATGGAAAAAAATAACTTTTGAAAATAATATTTTCCAAATAAATTTGAGTGTAAAATAGGTATATCAGTACCCAAGCTAAGGAAGATCAAGAGTTGTATGACAGCAAAAAGATTAAAATCGAATATAACGGGAAGGGGAACTAAAGACCAACCAAGCAATAAACCAGGAACTGGGTATTATGCTCGGCATTCTAGCTTAGCAATTCCCACTGATGTAAGGGCAGCAATATGATTACTAAGAGTCAAGGCTCACAGATATCTGCAGCAGGTGAGCAATGTGTTTAATTTCACAGACCTTGTAGACTCACTGAGCTCATTATTGGCCTCTCAATTCACTCACCACACTTCCTAGGGTGGCATATTGATTTCGGTAATATGCTTGAAAGCTGTGTGTTACAAATAGCTTCTCACCAAGCTTTCCCCATATGTCATTCCTTGCATCCAGTCTGTCACAAACAGACTCCTTTTCATTCAGAGGTGCTATGAAAAAAATGTCTGAGAATAACTAATGTAAAATGAAAATGACACTG
Organism: Menidia menidia; assembly: GCA_907169785.1. Lineage (NCBI taxonomy): Eukaryota > Metazoa > Chordata > Actinopteri > Atheriniformes > Atherinopsidae > Menidia > Menidia menidia. Next base: position 8,582,805 of record CAJRST010014446.1, on the reverse strand, counting down.
CTTTTAAAACATTAAATCAGATCCTACTTAGTTCAGCTCTGAATCTGAGTAAATAGGAACACACACAAACACACACGTGTGCACATATGTTAATACACGATGAAATGACAGTGGCCTTGATAAATCCACCAATATTGAAACGTTCTAGATGTTTGCAGTAATGTAAAATGCTGATGGTCACATCATTTTGAGACTGAATCAATGTGCTTTCTTATTGATTGGGCCTCTTAAGAGATGCTTGATTTTTCATAATCTATGGTAATGAACAGTTGTGAGAACTTCATGCTTGTCTGAATATGCTCATTTAATGTCCTCACAATAACCAACACATGACACAAATCATATCTACCTCCCAGGTTAGGAGAAGTTTAAAGTGTTGATGCATTTGTTGAATAAATAATTAAAACATGAAATGAATTGTAAGACACAAAATTGTATTAGCATGCCATGTCCTATCTGCCTTGATTCTCCCCCCCCCAAAAAAAAAAAAAACAGTGAAACTATGTTTTAGCTGAAAAGATTGACATATCCATCCATTATCGTAACCACTTAATCCCCTAATGGGATCACAGGGGGACTGGAGCCTATCCCAGTAATCAATGGGCCAAAGGCAGGGTACTTTCGAACTTACAGGGTTCTTACAAACAACCACGCCGATCACATTCACTCCTAAATTTGGAATGTCCAGTTAACATAACATTCAGGTTTTTGGACTGTGGGAAGAAGCCGAGGATGTCAAGCACACTAGTATTAGAATGTTTACACTGAAGAGTCCCCTTTGAAAATAGTAGTCATATACTTTATATGACTAATTGAATCAAACATAATACAACTGAAAAAAACATGGACCCACAAAAACTCAGTAAAGTTGCCTTTATCCTCCTACAACTTATCATGCCATATTGCAATTAATTCCTGCCATTTCTCATATAACAGCAATAGGAAACGTTTTCTTTTTTCTCTAAACATAAATTTAATCTCTTTCATTCTAGCATTGCCTGTATCGTACAATGTAGGTAAGGTTTTTACATCTACGGGACTTGGACAGTTTCACACATTTTGGAAATAATTGATCAGTGAAATCCTGTGCCCTGAAACGTGAAATGGAAATATGACCAGCTTTTATTAAATGCTTTTAGTTTTAGAGTGTTGAGTTTTACATATGCCATACAAAGAAAGTCTATGTAACACAAGCATAGTGAGAATGAACATTACACTTTTAAGCCATTTTTGAATACCATTTAAAGCTATTAACATTTTATATTTACACCAGGTTACATTAAGCTTTATTATGGTATCATTTTAATTATTTAAAGACAGGAATTAAATTAAATTTCTCTCAGGTTTACATTTGTTCTGAACCATGATTTTTTTTTCTTTCCCATACTTAAAATGTCACATTATTATTGCAGGCAAAGAGACAGAATGCCTCAATTTTCTTCTCCCACGTTTTTATATCTGTCATGCTGCTCTCTCTCACTCATTGGCTGCAGTAAAACAGGAGGTAATGTCTTAGAAAGAATAGAAAAATTAAGTATGTTCATAATAGGCTGAGGTGATCTATGATTTAGGTCATTAAGTATTCTAATTTCACCAAGGAATCAATTATTATAAAAAACAACGGATAACACCTGTGCATGATTTTTTTCGCACAGCTGTCTGCTGCCTTTACTTGCGACGAGTTGGAATTTTGTTTGAGGTACTGGACTTTGTTTTTGGATCTTTAACCCTATAATACCAAATGTATCATATTTGATACATACGGTTTCTGAAATGTTTTGCGTCTGACACCTTTTACATAATTTAATGGTAAAAACTTTTCTCAAAATCCTATTGTACACAATCAGATATACCTGATAACACAGGTGCAGAAGACGGGGGCAGAAGACTACACAAAAAATAATCTTGACCTATCGCATAGTAATAAATTATTAATATAAAAAATGTATTTCTGTTTTTTCTTTTTGCATATTTTCTTAAAAGGGAAAATAAGGAATTCAAACCAAAAAAATAGTAATTTTCTGTTCAGTTTTATTCTTGGATCAGGCTTTAAAGGGTTAAATTTGACCTGTATTGTAATCAGCTGAGTTCTCTCTATGTGTTTTGTGTCCTTGGTTGTAGTCTCAATTATATGTGCTCAACTTGGTGTCTAGGGTCGAACGTTGGTGTGGTGGTATGCGCCGTTGCCTCACAGCAAAAATGTTCCCACTTCGACCTTTCTGTGTGGAGTTTGCATGTTCTCCTTGTGTCTGCATGAGTTCTCTCCGGGTACTCCGGCTTCTTTCCACCATCCATTAAACATGCATGTTAGGTTAATTGGACACTAAGTTACCCCTTGGAGTGAACATGAGTGTGTGTGGTTAGTCGTATCTGTGTGGCCCTGCAATGGACTGGTGACCTGTCCAGGGTGTACCTTGCTTCTCGCCTGGTGTCAGCTGAGATAGGATTCAGCCTTCCTTTAACCCTTCTGGGAATATGCGGTACAGAAGATGGATAGATGGATGGTTAATAGGTTTCCTCTTGGTCTTGTGTGCATCCTGTGTCTTATTTAGGTATCTTTCTGGGTTTCCTATGTCCCTGTGTCTCCAGCACCTTTATTTGTCCCTTGGTTTCTACTGGCTTCTCTAATCCGTTCAACTCCCTGCACCTGTGCTTTTTTCACCACCTCTTCATACCACTAATCACTCTCCTCTCTGAATACGCTTCTGCATCTTTTCTTTTAGTGCCAGATTATTCCTGTATGTGAGGCTTAATGCTACTATTTGTTACCCTGCCTGCCCCTCATGTTTCTAAAGTTCCCTGTCTAGGTTACAGGATTTAGGTTTCTGGTTTTTATTCATGTTAAGTTTAGCGTTTTTTATTGAGCTTCTGCTGCGGCTTTCCTGAGTTGATAATATAATCTTAGTTCCAGAGTTTCACTTGGATCCATCTCTTGACCCGTGGCACCGTAGCATTGCTGCTTTTTAAGCACAACTATTCTGTTGTATGCTTTATTGTCAAACAGTGAGAGAAAATGTAATATATAAATTTGTCATTCATAACATTCATGTTGTTTGTTTGCCCTGGTGCATCATTAAGGAGTACATTATTTAGGCCTTTTAATTTTCATACAATAATAACCGGGAAGTTCCATGGGTACAATATTTGATTGAAATAAATATCAACATGTAATTTCTTATAATTCATATAAACTTAACATAAGCACAATTGTTTCCCTCCTAAACATCACCAAATAAGTTCCAAAAACATTAGCATGGAGTGGGGTACTACAGCATTAAAACAAGCCCTCCTTTTCATGCAGAACTACTTCCAGGAGAGAAGAAAAGGTACATGCTGCATGGAAATAAGAAGGAATAAGAAGCAATTCTGTTCAATAAAAAAGATTTTAAAAAATCACTTAAACTTATAGTGCAGACACAAGATCGGTTAAATTTGATGAGTGCAGATCTAGTTCTGACAGGAGGCCATGATTTAAGAAATTTGAGTCAAGGTCAGAAAGACTAGGCAGAGGCTGTTCAGTGACTGAGGTTGTCATGAGAGAGTAACAAGTACATGAAGTACAAGGGACTAGGGTTGTCAAAAGTATCGATACTCAAAAAAGTATCGATACTAAAACGTTGTATCCAGATACGATACTCATTTTCAAAAGTATCAAAACTATCCCCCCCCCACGTTGTTTATGATCATTAACATGACGTTAGCCTTGAATTGCTAGCTGCGGCTAATGGCTAATGATAACATGCCAACATTAATCAAGTACGTCTCAGGAAGCCAAGGATGGATATGCAACTCCACCCACATCCAAGTCTGCCATTTTGATTAGGTCACCAATATGAAGATCCCAGGCAAGGCAATCGTAATTGCTCCATGGCAATATAGACATTCATTTAAAAATAGTGAAATTAATTTTGCAAACACTGAATTAAACTAAGTCCAAATAAGCCCAAACAAGTTTAACCCAAAAATATTCATTCCTCATAATTATGAAGGATGGAGGGTTAGAGTCAGGGTCAGGGTCAGGGTCAGGGCCATTAATGCTGGCAACCGGCCACGATAACATCAGTAATAGGTAAGTTTGAAACAAAACACACTAACCTGTCAAAATTCAGTTAAATTTTGGGGTCTTTGTTTTTATCCTTATGGTATCGAAAATGGTATTGAGTATCGAATATTTTCCTGAGTATCGGTATTGAGTTGAAAATTTTAGTATCGCGACGACCTTACAAGGGAGATTGCAAATGGAGCTACATTTGTGTGACTATTTGAATCGGATGTCTGACCAAGTGTATTTTGCTTAACAGTCAAACTGTCTCGAATATGTGTCTGAGTGCATGTGTTTGTGAAACATCAAATAACAGGTGTGGGTTGCTTGGAAGGATTTGCATGGGTTAAAAAAAACACAACCTCCTCCTTATACTGAGGCACAGAAAAGCATTTTGATGAGGAATGCCAGCAATAATGGAGAAAGCCCAATCCGTGTTGGGACCAGGATGGTAAGAGGAACGAAGCGAGGAGAGAACATCCTATTCAATTTGAAAACTGTGCCGGCTCGCAGTACAAACACAAAGGATTCATTACAGGCAGATCCCTGTTCAAGGCAGGAGCTAATTCACAGTCTTTAAGCACTGGGAGAGAAAAGAGCATTAGGGAATGCAGAGGTGGAGATGAGGGGTGCAACAAGAGGATGTGAGGTAGAGATGCATGGTGACAACAGCAGTGGAAATCTGTGAAGAAGTGAAGAAAGACCCAACAGGAGTTGGTTTGCTTTAGACTGAGAGATTTTCCAATACCAACATTGCTACTAAGAGCATACTAATCCACTATTAAAATGGAGATCTGAGCAAAGGAATAATGACTTCCATTATGTTCCTTCTCGCACATGAGAACAAGAGGCATGTTATTGCATTCATAAATCTGGCTACACATTAAACAAGCAACTTCTTTTAGAAATATCTGACAGCCTGCTGTACAAATGGAAATAAAGATTATTGTTTGTTTTGACATACAAAACCAGATGGACTGATTTACTGAGTCACACTCCTAAAAATCCTGTGATTGTGTTAGTTTGAAGTGCCTGCTAATCTGAAAATCTATATGTTCAAAGAGATCCATAATTTTGGGTAAATGAATCCGTGAATATTCACAAACACAACTAACAATGTAACTAAAAATACCTTGACAACGGTCTAGAGATGGCAAAGGGAGTTAACTGGGGTAGTCGGTGACCTTTGCCTAAAGGTCATTGGATCAATGGATGCTGACCCATGCCCTTTAGACCTGATTTCACTTTCTAACACAAAATTTGGAAAGACAGACCTTTTCCCATTATTATGAGAATTTTTTTTTAATAGTTCCTGGTTTGAATCAATGGGCGACCAGGGACCTTCTTCCGACCTATCCAGGGTGTGCTTCGCTTTTTGGCCAATGTCAGGTGGGAACGCTCTAAACCCAGCTGCAACCCTACTAGGAATACGAGCTATAGACAAAGGATGGATGTATGGTTTCTGAATAATGAAAAAAAATTAAAAACATTGAACAGATATAACTTGTTAGAACTAGCCATGACATGCTTTTTATCTATTTTTCCTGTCATTAGACATACATTATATACTAAAATAAGTAGTTTCCTTTCTGTTTCACTACAAACATATTCCTTTACGTACCCGTTATGTTCGACTGAGATAGGAGCCACATTAGCCTGTGTGAATTAGCTTTTTGTCTATATTCAATGTTAAATATTTGATTTTTCACTCAAACCCAGACTTCAAAGATGGATTTTATTTCTTCTAATGGGGCAATCATGGTGTTGATGTATTCCTAGATTAGTTTCAATTTGACTTTTGTCTCATTTACATCTACGCGGCCCTGTAATATACTAATGACTGGTCAAGGGTGTAAAATTGCCATTTGCCTGTTGGCGTAGGTTAGTCTTCAGCGCCCCAAAGACCCTGAATTTGATTAAATGGCTAGAGAACATGGATGGATGTACACTGACCTTCTCATATAATATACGGTGTATGGAACAAGAACTATTAACAGCATTTTCTCATAACCCTCTCTTAGCTGACCATCTTTTCAAAACCTTTTAGTTTACATTACTTAACTATGCATTACTTAACTATAGCGTGAGTCTATCAGAGGATGCTGCTACCAAAGAATCAATGTTCTGATCATTACATTTTTCAGTGTGCCAGCTACCTACATTGTTGTGTGTATGTTGATATGGTTTCATTCAGCTGTTTTCTTTTTCAATCTTTTAGTTAGTTCATCAAGGCAGCTGAGGAGGTAAAGACTCAGTTGATGAAGAGATGTAGGCAATTCCATACCTATGTAGGCTTTAATCTGTTCGTCACCCCATAATTCCACTTGCTTGGTATGAGCCAGCTCTCCAAGGAGTAATTTCCTTTATGATTTTTTAAACTTGCATCGTCTATAATTTCTCATGTTTTATTTTTTTAATTGCCACTTTGTTCTGAAAGCGTTCCTCAGCTAGGCATAGTAACACAGTAAGGATATTTGTTTTCTGTCCTTGGTATGCGGATCCCATTCCACAGATTATAACATAAATGTTACTTTTACAAGTTAATTACCTTCTTGACAGAGAAACAATCTCAATAAGCATAACACTAAATAATCCAGCTCCATGACAAATAAGTTAATTAGTGAGAAGGGTTTGGTGTCATGGTTTAACTTGGATCAATACGTGTCACAAGTATATCTAATGCCTTTCCAACATTTTTCCATCTTGCTTTAAAGCCACAGCAGAAATACTCAGACATTGTTTAACCTTGACCATATTAAGTCTTCTGTTATGACAATATTTAAAAACAATTTTAATTCAAATTTATGAGTCTCATACATGTAGGACAATGCCATTCATTAATTCACCCCCCACTTTCTAGGAATTGCTCATGAAAGACATTTTGGGGAAATATGCAAATTACAAAATTGATCAGAATAGGAATCAGACCGTTTTCATGGCCTCTAAAGATGTCAGGTGTCTAACTCAGCTATTTAAGCATCTCTTTTGTAAAAGGGTCTTGTGACAGGTACAGCACACACATTGCACTGAAACAGCTGAGATGAGGTTAAAATAAGATTATGACATTTTTTCTCTTTAGCCTTGGAGAGATCAGTTCTATGGTCATACATGGAAATGAAGATCCACAACCTGATGTATTCTGATTCAATTTGATGTTAATCAGGAACCCTCTACAAAGAAAATGCATTTGAACGAGTGTTACATAACAGAAACCACTCAATATCTATTTTTAGTTTAAATTATTACGATAATGGGTCATTTTTTTAAATTTCTTGAATGTTTGATAATACAAATGAGTTATCTCAGTTATATCAGTAGATACATCTTATCATGAGGCAAAGCTTGTTCCGTCTATTAAGTGAGTTGTTATCAAATGTAATTCAAATATTCCAAATAAAGATAATTGAGGGTACTTGCATATAGGGCCAATGTAACCACTCTGAGAGAAAACATTTCATCTACAATGCCTTTCAATTTCATACATTTACATGGATACAAGAACCAATGAACACAGAGCTATAAAATGATGAGAATATGTAAGCTTAATCACTTAAAAGGCTAATTATATTGAGGATTTGTTTCAGTATAGTAAGAAGATCGAGAAGGTCAAACATTTTGGCTGCCTCTATGATTGCTTTTCATCTTTTTCCTTTTGATTGAGAGATCAATTTATGTTAGTTATATTTGCAGCTCAGAACACTAGAAGTGAAAACATAGCATCCCTGCCAACAAAATGTTGGTTTTAGGCAAGAATGCCCTGTTGTTGTTTGACCCAAAGCTTTAGTTGGAAATACATAAAACTGCCTGTGGTAAACTAAAGTTTGTACACTAAAGTCTTTAAAACCAGAATGGCTGTTTTTGCAGTGTATGGTGGTTCAAAGTGTGAAGATTAATGTCCTTAAGGAGTTTTTTGCAACTGCAACTTTATACAATAGGCAATCTTTTCTAGTTTTTTTTTTACATTTGTTTTTACTGTTAGCGTATTGTTTTACAATTCGAAATTCTCAGGATGTTGCCAGCCTTAATACTCAGATCTGAAAGCAATTTCAAGACTTAAAATCTTAAGTTATAATTCACTACCAAACGTGCATTCATGATCAGTTCACAACTAACTTATCCCAAAATCATTAATATTTTCCATAATTATTATCATGCACTCTGATATTATTTTAAAGATTAAGCTACTGTAAACTACGCTTAGGCAGTTGTTTATTGAGCATCAACACATGCTATTCTAAAGAGATTTTTTTTGTATATTAAAGCACATCAGGTGATTTTCTGTTTGCTGTAGCATTAAAGTTTGTCCTGTTTTTTTTTGTTATACATTATATATATTTTCTTAAGACATGAAGCAAGCAGGTGAAAAAAGGGATCAAATGAAAGAAATAAAATAGGGAAAAATATGCATGATTAACACTATATGATATGAAAAGTACAAGCATTGTCCAGTTTGCATTGCTGAGTAGAGCCTTGCTTTACAGAAGAGTAATTCAGTGAACAAGAGTTTTTACCTTTACTTTTTTATGGATAGATTTATGCAAATAGCCTATCCTTAAAATACAGCGCAATTCACATTCCTTTCAAATTAAATTACATTAGATTAGATTGAAACGTGGGTAGACATTACATTTAAACATAATTGTTGCTTGACTTTTTAGTCTAGACACACGTGGTAGAATCACAGCGAGCAAATTATGAAAGAGGAAAGGAAGCAATTTTATGGAAGCTGTGGCTTGTTCAAGAATCAGAGTAAGGGAGCTGCTCAATTGACTGAGCATTGCTTTTGAGGACGATGGACTCGATTAATTATTTAACAGGATCTTTTAACGAGGTAAAGTGCCTTGACTGTTGACTATAAAGCTAGGCCATAAAGGTATGTATAGTCTCTCTGCCCAGAAGAATGATACATACTAAAGCTAACAAATTTAATTTTGAGACGACTGCACAGCACATTTAGGCATTAGGGTCAGTACTAGTTTCTGCAAATGTTTCAATAAACTTTTACCTTTTCCCATTCCAGATATACAACAAACACTATAGCCAAGGGCAATTCTGATTTTACATGTACTGTGACTTGCCTATGCACATTTTGTATTTTTAAATATAAACACATCTAATGATCCCTCTATCCACACAAGCTTCTGTGTTATTTCAGTGAGTGGAAATATTATTTACTAGTGCATAATTAAAAGATTATAAAGGGTTTGATACAAAAACTAAAATTTTCATGCTGGTTAGAGCTGGGTCAGTGGGAAATAATGAGAGCAAATAGATAGAACATTAGGTGCACTGAATGCTTCAATAACAGTTGGCAAAGCTCTGTGTGTGACTTTATTACTATCTGGATTATGCACTATTGTGTCCCATACTAACAATAACACAGTATTCCATAAAAAAAAATCCTTGTTGTTGTTGTCTGTTTTAACTGATGTTATCCCCTACTTTGGCAATCTTTCAGTTCTTCCTGCCTGAGAAAATATGATGTTATAACATAAAAATAAGGGTTGTGTATAGTATAAATGGTACAGCCGCAAAGTCAAAATATGATCCTAGAAATGTCCCCTCATTTTGATAACTACATCATATCGGCAATTTAAAGAGGAGAGGGAATAGAAAAGAGTCATGTTAAACATAGAATATTAAATATGGGTCAAGTATTGTGTGTTTGAGAATGTGAAACATCAGTACCCCAGTGTGACTACAGTGTAAAACAACTTAGTAGAACAAAAGTTTGTGTTTCGTCTACAACCTCACACATGAAACATGAAACTTTGAATTAGGAGAGATTAATTAGTCCTACTAAGAGCTTCAGCAAATTAACTAGATGCAGGCTGTAGCGAAATTGAGATACGCAGACTGTATCTGAGTATAGCAAGAGCTGACAAAGACTGAACTTTGTGGGACCAATGCACCAGAGGAACCTACTTAATAATACATAATTTCTTACAAAAATGTAAGTAAACTTTTATTTATTTTACAGAAGTTACAAAACCAAAGACTATCGTTTTAGGGTTTGCTGTAAAATCACTGACTAATATATTAAGCAGAGAAAAACAAATTGATTTCTTCAGGCACCCTAATTGTGGGGATCCTTCTGACATACAACATAGGTATTCACCACAAACAGTTTATTGAAACAAACTGTTTATTGAAATCTTTTTGAGGGTTTTGTCAGAAAAAAAAAAAGATCTTGAAAGTCAGGCACAATAAACTATAAGGACTCTTTTACAACACATAAAACCAATCTAAACTCTCTTTGACTAAGATAATGAAATTAGAAATGAATATATCCATGAATATATCCATCTCAGTTGACATTTTTCATGCAGTAAGCTTTACCAAAAAGGCCTGCACAACAATAATTTTGGTCAATTAAATGGGCGACAACAAGCAGGTTAAAAGAAAAACTACATCTGATGAGAGGAGAGGCTGTCCACACAATTAGAGCTTTCAAACTTTAATTAATGCCAGGAAAGACTGGTGAAGCTGAGAGGCCACAGGCTAATAAATGAAAAGTTTATCTTTCTGGTGCACAATCAAAAAATTATCCCCAGTTGCGAAAAATGGTTTGGTATTTGCCAAGTCTAAATGTACACTGTAAAATCTATTCTTTATGGAATTATAGCTTAAAGACGTAAGGTTTTTCATGCCATGAGTTTTGTATTTGGACTTTGAATTCCCTGTTTTGATTTCTTGTTTGAGTTTCAACTTTGTTCTTGGTTATTTCATTATCCATCCATCCATTATCTTTAACGCCTGTTCCCTAATTGGTCTTTGTGTTTTTTAGTTTTGTTTGTTTCATTTAGAGTTCAGTCTCTTCCTTTCCCCATGTAAAGCATTGTGTGTCTCAAATTGATGTCTGTTTTGGTTTCCTTTGTTTCCCTGCTTCTACCTTTACTCTCCTCCGTCTTCTTCTGGTTCTCCTCAACACAATTCTCTTTACCTGTGATCCCATCACACCAGTTCTGAATCCACGTTTCACTCTCTTTAGCATTTATTTGCCCAGCTTGTTTTTTTTTTTTCCTTTTCGTTACTTGTTCCCCGTTTCTTTCTTACCAGTAAGGTTTTTAAATCAAGCTACTGCTATGGTTATTATTATTAAAATTAATATTGTGGTTACCCTGTATTCCTTGAACTCTCCATGTTTTTGGTCTTGCATTTGAATCCTCCTTTCCATGTCTAACGCCATTAACCATGACACACGCAATGCCTTTGATGGAGCTTTTACGATTTAAAAACGATTTAGTGGGGAGAGGGACTTTTCAAAACCTTATGAATTTCTTTGTAAATTACAGAAAATAAGCGTGAAAAACAGGGATGAGACAGATTATGTTCTGACACTTTCTGATGGCTGAGTTTATGAAATTTTATAAATCTGATGATACAGGGACAACATTCATGTGGAGTTGTTTAGAACCGTGTCCACATTCCCCAGCCAATTCAATGACATTTTATTATAACTTCATGTTAAAACTGTCCAGAAATCAGAGATTAAAGAAAGATGACAAATTCAGCCCCCATTAATTAACAAACATTGCTATTCATTTTTATACATTCTAAACTACCTTTTGACATGGACTAGGGGGGAAATGAATATGTAATTGATCACAAACTTTGCTGAATTCATCCTCTTTCTCTTCAGGGAAAAAAAAATTACATTTGTTTAGACACTTTATTGTCACTGAAGAGTAGGCCTATGTTGTTAACTACGGGTCAATAAAATACCATATCTGTTGTATTTCCACAAAGAAGTTTAGTGCAGTCATCACTTCATTCAGAGTTGTAGTAATTGTAGTATGATGTTTGATCAAGCATTTAGCACACCATCGTGTAAGGGAGGAACAAACCAACACACAATACCAACTTATCCTTCATAGGTGACAGTGATGCAGAATAAATATGTTTAATTTATGACTTCAATCACAAGGAAATGAAAAAGCAAAATCACCGGTGCAATGGTTTAACAGGTTGACAAAAAGCAGGATAGACAATGTTTTCAACACAAAAACTTTCCCTTATCCAATTCAGTACATGGCCTTATGTTGTGAACTGCCTTAAAACACTTCATCTGAAATCTTTATAACCATGACGACTACATTTCTCCTGGGCGGCAAGCAGGCTCCTCACACTGCTTTATTAAGAAGTGTCCAAACCATAACTTGAAAGCAGAAAGAGATGAGAAAGTGCCAAAGGACCTTTCTGAAAACATTTGAATTTAATCTTCATGAAAGAGCTTTCCAATATCTCTTGCACAACACAAAAATGTTTAAGATGAATCTGAGATCTTTCAAACATGATCCAAAAACCATTTCAAACGTGTTGCCTTAGCCTTTAAATAAAATGTTACCTAACATGTGAAAATTGTGTTTTGTGTACATAAAAGTGTTAAAGGATTAGATCAGGGGTGCCCAAAATTGGTCCCTCAAAAGGCCACTGCCCAGCAGGTTTTAGACGTTTCCCTGCTTACACACAGATTCACGTCACTGAGGCATCATCATGCTTTTGCAGAGCCTTTGTACAGATCCATTTTTATCAAAATCAGGTGTGATGAAACAGGGAATTGTTTAAAATCTTCAGGACAGCAGTCCTCAATGGAGTTGGACACCTCTGGATTAGATGCTTGCACAAGCAGTCCCTAAAACCCAGAAGTTAAACCTAGTCTATAAACTCTACAGGCTCCCAGCTAATCTTTCATAAACAGATTTCAATTCATGATTAGTTGCATTGAAAAAAACATATATAAATGTATGGTCAGACTCCACAAAGCACTGAGTGAAAGTGACCTAAAGTGACCTGCATTTGGCCTTGCAAACAACTTCCAAGAGACATGAGCCCAGTCAACTACGTTACAGAGTGAGGGCAGATGTCACCTACTCACACATAAAGTCATTAACAACGTGGTGTCCATGCAGTTTCTAGCCACATCAAAATGTTACATGCTGATTTAAATCTACGCTTGGTACTGCTCTATATTCCATTCAATTGTTTTCTGTTAAAAAGTGCACTCTGTCTTACTCTCACTCTGATATTTTCCACACGTCTCCCAGTTCCTGATAATTAATCTTTAAAACTGCAGCACACAAAAATAGAGATGTTCCACTGGTATTAAAATGGAACTATTCCTTCTGCCAGCAAAATAAAGAGAATAAGGGAGCAAGGTAGGTGTCCTTTAATTTTCAAAATTGGAATCATAGGTAGCAGGATTTATTTATACACAAAACCTTAAAACAAAGACATTAAAATAACCTAAATGTTGGTGCAGAATGCCAAGTTTGTCATGATTGCGCATTACTTGATATGTGTTTTGGTTTCTAAGCTGAATTGTCACCCACAAACTGTTTAATTTCCCTCCCCACTACCTGCCTGCTCATTCCCACTGCTTGGTCAGACAACCATGCTCTAGCCTGCAATCACTCCGCTAACCCCTCCTTCTTTCGTCTCTGAGTGGCCCTGTGATGGACTAGCAACCTGCCCAGCATGAATCTTGCAACTCATCTGGTGACAGCCAGAATAGGCTCCAGTGTGTGGCAAAGGTCAGACCAAATAACATCTACAGTAAGGGGCCATATTCTTAATCGTCAATAAACATTCCCCACAAAACACCACCAAGGCCTCGGTAGCAAGCATTCTCTCAGTCAACAAAACTCTTCAGACTGGTTATGCTCCCACACATCCACCGATATTATTGGAAGTTTGAGAGCTGGTCCCATTATCCAAGATCAGAATGAAAACTGCTTACATGACATGATCGTTCATTGTGGTAAAATTCAAGTAAATAACCAACCCCGAAGATTTGTTTCTTTGGACTAAGCTTTGGACATTTTCAATTCTGTATTATCAGAATTTTCAAATGATTCAGAAAAGCCTTATTCAAAATGAAGCAAGACTTCCCGTGCAACCATGCAACCTTGCTTCCAGCTTTTTATTTTCTCCATTGGCTCTTTAGAAATATCTACATAAAAATTCTACCTGTCACTTTCAAAGGTATCGTTATTACTTACAGACATGTAGGAAATAGATTAACTGAGGTAACATTTTCATTGACATTTTTCATGACATTCTTTATTTTTTTCCATAAAACTGTACATTATTTCAATCGTTTACATAGAATATGTTATATAGAATAAAAATCACAAACATGTCACCAAAATGTTTGTGATTTTTATTCTATTTTGACTGACATGATAAATAAAAACAAAGAGGGTTCTGATTGCCAGACTCAACTCACTGGGCACGTCCCAGTCTGTTTGCTTGTATAACTAAGTGGCATCCACAATTTATTTTGCACTACTATTATTTTCATTAAAAAAAAACAGCCAGATGATGATTTTTCTGTATGTCTGTATGTGCTAAGACAGACAATACAAAGGAGGAACAGAAGCTCTTTTCAGCTGAACACACAGAGGCTTATAACTGTAAGCTCTGAGACCTATGACTCCAAATGTGTTCTCTCATTCTGGCCAGAATCTGAGAGTTAGCTTCTCTGGTCATGAATTATTCCTTGACTATGCCTCCCCGAGAACCTGTTGTTGGCTCTGTGGAAAGAGGGAGACAGAGTCAAGGGGCTTTGACTGACAAAGCCTTTGATCTCACAACAGCCATGCACTCTATGATCAATGTCTCTCAGAGGGAGGAAGGACCAAAGCTCTCTTGACACTTTCTGCCAGTGAGCACTCACTTTCTTTTTACTCCTTCAATCTAAATCTATCCACCTGTCACTCTTTATCCTAACTCTATCTATTGCACAGCTCAAAAGATGGAAATGACTAAGGATAAACTCAAATATAACATTCTATTTATGTTGGTATTGATTGAATAGCGCAGAGGTTAATACATGGTGCCATTTTTTTGTATCTTTCTCTAGGCACCAAGATCAGTTTTTAAATAATTTACAAAGAAACTACCTTTTACAAACGTTTATGAAAGAATCCACTGCCTTGCTTTTTTCAAATGTGACCATTTTAAATCATACAGTTTAAAATGACATTACACTTCCTTGTTGCCTCAAATGTCCCTTGTGATTTCTTTAATTTAATTCTTAAATATATGACAATGACAAAATTATCTCCTTTTCAAGCACATAGTAATTTGTTGACATGACTTCCATTTGACAACAATAGGTGGATCTCAAAGGACCAAAACACTGAGTGCATTTTTAAAACATTATGCAGCACAAACTTATTTACATTTTAACAATTTACATTTAGAGGATTTCACACCTGTTATGACACGACATGATGTTCAAGCGTCATGAATTTTGTGAAAATGTAATATTTCTATGACACAGTTAATATGTATATAAGCTAATATCATATAAATGTAAATAATGTTGAGGCATTCTAAAAAAAGGAGGATGTCTCCAGTAAAATCAGTAATTACAAAGCCAAATAAGATGTCTGACGAATTAATTTTCATGTGCAGTATTTTCCACTTAGCCAGCATCATAGGTTTATTTAAATCATTTCAAATATTGCTGGCATTGCACCACAGCAAACAGCTGCAATTAAGAAATGTAGCACAGCATAAAAAGATACTAAAACACTGACAATACAGCCATTTTTAAAGCACAACTAATCCTGTGTAATTTGCTCACTGCATGCTCACTGTTATTAAAACTACACAGCACTATTTATGTTGAATGCCTCTTTAATTTCTTGTCTACTGGAAGAAAGTCCACTTTTTGTTGTTGTTTACAAACCCAGTTCAATATGACAACAAACAGGACAAAAACTAGACTAGTTATTTAGTTAATAACTGGGATCATCTCCAGGGATAAACTACATTTAGAGTTCCGACAAACCTATATATTAAAGCCACATGACTTGAAATTTATCAACAGGTAAACAAAAACGGAGCATTTACACATTAATGCTAGTTTTGTACTCAAACTACTTTGTTTTTCCTACTTGTGCTTGCCTTCCTGTTTGTGTTGCTGTTTGCAGTGCATACGATTGATGCTGGATGGAGAAATGAAGTGGTTTGTAAATTATGCATTTCCTTTCTGTGTTGACGCGTGTTTCTGTGTAGCATTCTAAGGTAAGCTGTTTTTTTACAGATTGGTGTCCAGCGAGTATAGTAAGATGTTGTGTTGTAGTATTATAAGTTAATGGCCTGGTTAAAGAATACTGTGTAGTAAACCTGTGTCAGATGATTTCTTCCCAGTTGTCCCATGCATACTTTTTAGAAAACTGCAGCGATTTTCTCCCTGTGGGATTTTGATTGGAGTTAGTTTTGATTAAGTTTTGGGGATTTAGTTATTGTGGTGTTTCATGTGCTTTAAACAGCTATCCAAGGAGTGGTATACGGAATCGAGCCTCTGCCTGTTCCAGCTGAAAGGTTGGAGCTCAGCTGTTGCATGGTGATGCCTAATGGCTGCGCATATCTTCTAGTTGGAGGCGTTCAAGTTCATTTGTAAAATAAACTTGCTCATAATATTGTTTGAGCAAGTGGTCTAGCATGTCCTGTGTGTATCTTGTGTCTCTCTTCCATAAAATGTGTTATAAATGTGTATCATCTCTTTTTATGTTTTTTTTTGTGAATACAGCTTCAATAGCAATATCTTGTGTAGATGAAACTGAAGCCAAAAATAGTAGCCCAGCAGTGTGAGGCAGCTGAACAAGAGGTTTGATCCTGCACTCGATTGAGTGGTTTCAAGATGTCTACTCAAATGCAAATGTAAATTTCAAGTCATGTTAAGAGCAACACTGGGACATCTAGAGGTTCATAAGACCCACAAGGATATTTAAAATATTTGTCTTGGCCTAGTCTTAAAAGAGAACCAAAACATGTCATACACATCAACGAGTCAACACGACAAGCAACCCAAACTTAGTTCAAAGCCAACCCTTTATTATCCTATTCAAGTGTGTCCCCTGTCTTTTAAATGTCTGGTTATTGATTGTGTTTGTTCTCTCCAACACATGCTTAGAAGTGAATATTTGTTAACAGTTATATGACTAAGCACAGAAAAAATATGCATATCTCTGATTAATAACTGCAAGAGACTATTAAGTAATTTAAAAATGTTTTTGTAATCTTTTGAATTTAAAAAATGTACTTCTGGTCATAATATCCGAAATCATCTATTAATAGATAATGGTGATTTGTGTACTTTCAGCAAAATCCATCTGTTATCGTAACCACTTATTCCCTGGAGCCTATCCCAGTAGTCAATGGGCAAGAGGCAGAGTAAACCCTAGACGGTCCAGCAGTCCATCGCGGGGCCACACAGAGACACACAACCACTCACTCTCACTCTCACTCCTAAGGGCAATTTGGAATGTCCAATCAACCTAACGTGCAGGTTTTTGGACTGCGGGAGGAAGCCAGAGAACATGCAAACTCCACACAGAAAGGTCCGGGTTCCCCGGGGACTCGAACCCAGAACCCTCGTGCTAACCACCACACCACACCACCATCCCACCCCCGCTGTGTTAAAGGTTTAAATGCAAAGATTATTATTACATTTATGGAGATTTTAGATACATAATCAAATTATGAACACTGGAGTCTTGGCTATAGTACCACTAAAAGCAACTGTCTATGCAGCCTTTGAAAATCAAAAATAGTTAATCCAAGTAACTTGAAAGACCTTTTTTTATATAAAGAAACTGTGTGGATCACTGAGTTGTAAATCATTCTGTTGTGTATGTATTAATTCATGACTGAAAGGAATTGGATTTGCCGCAAAAAAATGAATAAATAAATAAATAAATAAACTGGTTGGCACTTTTAAGTCCTAGACAGGAGAAGGCACTCAGCGATCTCTGGCAAAACTATGCATATTTCAACAGGAGAAGAGAGGGGGGGAAAATGTAATGGATGAATGCCATCTTCAGACTAGGTAATCAATGCCACTGTGAAAAAGCTGTCCCTGCATGCATTGGGCACCTGAAAACCTGTTGGGTTAAAAAAGAAAAGAAAGAAGTCCAAGAGATGAAATTGTAAATAATTTCACCATGACATAGAATAGCTATATACTCGCTTTTACCTTACATGGATAGATAGATAGATAGATAGATAGATAGATAGATAGATAGATAGAT
>CAJRST010014446.1:8537115-8564708 GCA_907169785.1 Menidia menidia | reverse complement strand
AGATAGATAGATAGATAGATAGATAGATAGATAGATAGATAGATAGAGAAAAAACAAAAATACTGCAACAATACATTTTCTCCTCAGGGATTAAGTATCATTGAACTATCATTGAACTCAAGTGAAGTAGTCATCAGAAATAATTTTCAAGATTTTTTGAAGGACATCCCAAGGCCCCGCTTTGCATAGTTGCTGCTTTTTGTTCTCTTTTCTATAAAATTATCGCACACTGCATCAGGAATGTTGATGCCTGTAAGTACTGATGACTATCAGACCACTTTCCACTGATTCACAGTCTACTTTTTGGGCCATTTGGTATGTAACATCCTTTCCTCCAAATTTTCCTTTAAGAATGGCCTCTTAACAGCAATACCTCTATGTCAACCATTCAGGATGCGACCCCCAAATTTGGACAGCTAGATTTTTTTCCTAATTACTGCCATTTCATCATTGGTCTTTCAATTGTTTATATTTTCAAGGCACACTGTGCAACATTCTCAGTTTTTAACAGTTTTTCGAATGAAAAAATCACCTTGCTGGTGCAAAAGTACTATTTTAAGACTGTCAAAGTTTCTTAATGTTTGTATTATGTATTATATAATTGCAGGTAAAGAAATTAGCCGAAAATATCTTTATAACAGACTTTTAGTAACAAATTGCCTTTAGTAACAAAGATACTTTTACTGGTTCTTTGCCATAATATCATGCACACAGACTCATCCTTTTAAGAAGGGGTGTTTTATGTATCTGTTTCTTTTCTCTTCACTGATTCAAAGTGTTTGGTGGGTTTACTAAATATCCATCTGAGAATGGTCAGGAGCAAGGATTATAAAACATTAATGAAAACAAATATTCAATATCCAGAGAAAAACATGAATCTGACTTCGAGCCCGATTATGGGGCAGGCAGGGGTCTGTGCATGACAATCTGCTGGAGACAGTAGAATAAATAAAGACAAATGTATAAGAGCTACTCTCAAGATCAAAATTCTGGACCAATTTTAGCCTGTGAAGATTACTAATCTTGGTGTCTCTACACTGCTCACTGTCACTGCTGGATAAAATTGTGATTTATTTGTACTTAAATATTCTGTTTAATGTTCTTTACCATCACTTACAGGTTACAATTACAGTCAAAATCTATTTCTAAACCAAAGATTGAAGAAACAGCTTTATTATATCTGCCATGGATATAAACTGACACGATTAGAGTAAGTGATAGTTTTCCTGGTTACCAGGTTGACATTTTCAGCCCATTTGATTAGGTGCCTGAACAAAAAAAGCAGTCATGAAAACACCAGCACCTTTGTGCATTCAGAGCATTTGCACAATGAAAGGTTTGGCTCTTTGAAAAAAGACATTGTGTGAGTATTCCTTTCAATGCTGCAGCATGCAGTCACACAAACACTTTACTCACTAGGTACAATTTTAAAAAGGCACTGGGGATACCATCCTTGGGCTGTGATTTGCGCCAATAAAAAAAGGAATCCCTGACTGAACTTTTAAAGAAGGCTTTGGGAATGGATACTTTCTGAATAGAATAATATTATTAAAAAGCATTCTAAAAACATTTCTCCCACTGTGTGAATTAATAAATAAATAAATATAGGACTTATTTTGACCTCAGTCTGTTGTGTATGTTCTTTTCACAGTGGTTAAATATTAGCCTTATCCACAATAACTTTTAGGGATTAAGAAAATAATTATTATTATATGATATGATCTTTCGTTTACAAATTAATCTTATAAAAATTATCTTGCAGTTCACCTGGCTTTTTAATTTCTTTATTTTTTTTGTAAATATATCGATATATGTTTTTAACATGATTTCCCACTCTCCACCATATTTTGAAGGAATACATAATTTTTCATGTGTAGGAGAAAACATGACAATAAAAACAAGCTAATGAAAAATGATTAAATTATTCAGAATGTGTTTTTTTTGTCCTTTTTACAAGGAACTTATTACTGTTATACTTGAGCTACATTCTATGAGATGAACCAGTTGTATTTCTTCCGTGTTCAGGATGAATATATTACCAGCATCTATTGCCTTGATTCAAAGCCTCATTTATAAAATGTGATATCTTTGATTGATATTGTAAGGAATGCCATTTTTAAAAATAACGATAAACAGTTATTCAAAAGTATTAAGTATTATGAAAAGCTGAACTTTCCTTTTTAAAATCCTGGCTGGGCCCTTTCTGTGAGGTATATGCAATTTATTCTTATGCATTTATTGTTTTTCTTCTCCGAGGGGTACTCAAGATTCGTTGCATCATCTAAAACCATGCATATTAGGCTCATGTTTTATTCTAACTTGAGCATTTGGGTGAGTGTGAATGCATTCATCCCATTGAATGGGCTTCTGTGGTACATAGTTTATAAGCACTTTGAGTGGTCAGCTAGACTATAATAGTGCAAAAAAGTACAGCCCATTAGTCATTTATTTACGTCAAGTTGGATAAATCTTGATAAATTAGTTGATGTGTCTCTTGATACAGGAGTTTGTTAATTTGACCAACTAAGAAGCTCATTCACTGATGGAAATCTTTATTATTTGTTGGAAAGGATTAGGAGAATATGAAGTATGACTGTGGGAGGTTTGAGTACGAAAGATGCCAGCTTTGTAACCTTCCCTTGTGGAGAAAAGCGGGGATCAATGGAGGGATCCCATTACCCCCCTTGCATACCTAATGTCCTGGAATGATCCCTTCTAGCAGTCTCTGGATGAAAATCAAGAACTTCAGACAATAAGTTTAATACGAGAGAGAGGGATTGTAAAACTGCTGTCATGGGCAGTAAAGAAAGCACTGTAGCTCTACTATCATTTTATTTCATAATTGTTTATTGCTGTGTATGTAACAGATACACGCAGTCACTGCAACACTCACAAGCTAAAACTAATTTTAAACCTACACACAAGGCATACCCTTTTACTTATCTGAATTTGAATGGAAAAATTAGGGTCAACACTTAAGGCCAATGTATGGCTCTGTTGGACAATTATTTAATTTATCTTGGCAACACATTTTTTCCCTCCATTTTCGATTTATAGATCACCCCAACCAACCAGCAAAAGTCAAAAGTACTACCTCCTGTAAGATCATCTGACAAATGCAACATTAGACACATCTGACATACAAATGTCTACATGTGAATTCAGTAAATGCTGAGATCGAAACTTAACTAAAGTTTGCTTTTTAATGCAGGTTTTAACAGCAGCTTTTTTCACAATAGCATATGACTGTTCTTCACATACAAAGCTGTATTTGTAAAATCTTCGGGAACAAAAATATGTTGTTCAGCAACCATGCCCAACCAAAGGTTTAGCTGCTTACACAGTTAACTTTGGATTCTAAATTCTTATCAGACAGTTTTGGTGGATAATTTCCATCACATAGTTGATGCTAGCTAAAAAATAAATAAGAGAAAATCCTCTTTTCAGTCAGTACATACATGGGATGTACCAAATATGTTATAGGCTTGAAACAGTTTGTTTACACTCAAACAGACACTGTATTCAAAGTTGATACCGTCTCTACCAATGAACACAGGTGTTAACAAAAAAGAAGGAACTATTACTTACAAGTTCTTATCTCTTCCATCTGGAGACTTTTTTTAAATCTATTTTCGTCTCCTATCCATTTGCCCCCGAGCACTATTGCAGCTCATGTGCACACACAGGAAGAAACTAGAGAAGGATCCATTACGCTCTCTGTCACTGATATCAAATTAAGTGTACAGCCCTAATCTCAGGCATGTACAATGTGCATGTGCACATCTGACAGCTAAAGTCTCAGCTTAAGTCTTTTATTATTATAGAGATGATGGAACATCCCCACAAATCAAGCCAAAAATAAAACAGATAATTAAATTCATGAGAGTGCAATGTTTTGCCCACATGTCTAGTGTTGGTTAGTAAGAGAGCACCAACAACGTCACAAGACACAAATCCAGCAACAGTGTGCAAAACGATCTTCCATTTAAATGTAATAATTTAAATACAGTTCATTAGAATCTCTCTTGTCTATATATCAACTGATCAGCAAGTCAAAATGCAACTGCACATTGTGTCCCATTATCGATAAATGCTATGGTAATTTTTCCTCTGACGTGGAACAAAAGTTTGGCAATTTATTTTATTTGTCTGTGATCAAAACAACTGTGTAATTATGACCAAATCATGAGATCATCCTCTACGTTTTCTTAATACAGTAAGTATTAAAGTGAGGGCTAAAGTCAATCCTCTAACAGACTTTCATTTGTCCATGTCAGGAGAGGGAACTCCTTAAGATGAAATGCATATTCTGAGATAAATATTCCCCAAAATAATGTACCAGCACAAAAGAATTGCAACAACAACAAAAAACGTACTTAAACAATGTTCATCAAGGTAGCAATGGTCAGTTTGATCAAGCAAGGACCAGTTGCTCAGTGACGTTCCAAAGCCTTTAAGTAAAAGATATCTGAGTCAACAATTGTATGATTAGATCAAAAAAGGCATCAGTTGTTCATTTGTTGGTTCTGTGGACATTTGTCTATCCCTCCCATCAAGCCACAGCTGGATAGCTGTTTGTTCTGCCCTGAGCCTGATTCAACCTTAGCAGATCGCCACATGAGAAGCTGCTTTGAGCCAATATTGATACAAAGCTTGCAAAGACATAAGAAGAATGACTGATTGAATGAAGCTATAAGCTTTTATTTGAGAGAAAAATCCTCTGACAGCATCCTGTCAGCCTAACAAAAAATAATAAAATAACACCCTTTAAGGAAAAAAAAAAAGAGAAAAGAAAAAAAGAATGAATGTGTGTGAATGAATGGTACTACTTGCTTAAAGGTGAAATGTTGGATAGCTAATATGTCAGTGTTTTTGTGCATTAAACACAAAATAAGATATTTGCTTTTTAAATTGCCAATATGTGTTTGCAGTGTAATGGGAATTACTGAAACATTTTAACCCACTAATGGCAATCGGGACATATTCTAACTTCTGCTGGTCAACTTAAAGACATAAATAAATTCTTTAACACATCCTAAGAAATCTTATATGAATATCCCAATAACCTTTCGGCCCATCAGGGCAATGAGATCAGACTTTGATTGTCCTTTTTTTTTAAATTCTACAGCAAAAAAAAAGTTGCTTTTAAAAAAACTAAAAGTTTAATTTACTCACAGAGTTTCTCATATAGACGAGAGGTAACTGACCCGAGTGAGATTCTAGTCAATAAGCAAATTTTGCTTAATAGGTTAATGGTCAAATAAAAATATGTGCTTTTTGGTTCAGGCAAAGCTGTATTGTATGAAAACAGTGACAATGTGTCTAAAATATTTCTCTGCTATTAAAAAAAAAGTATGTGAAGGGTGTTTTTCATTCAATTGTCTATTTATTTTTCATTTATGTGCATATATGTATTAAAAACTGGTGCACTTTTAGGTACATAACATTTTTACTGCCCAATTTTAAATGACGTTCTGCATTGTATAAATACCTAATAAAGATAACATCTCCATATTTTGACTAACTTAATTGGATAGATGAAATTATCCACAGCACAGCACTCGTCCAGAAGTTTTATGTTTAAAGACACACGGTTACAGCAAAAGTCTTTCTCTTCAAAGATGTGTCCTCAAGTTGGAAACAAGCTAATTCTAAACTTCTGCAAATCATAAATAGAATTTTTAAAAAAGTAATCAAATAACAGAAAACCTTGCATAAATTTGTTTTTAAATCAAAAGACTACAGAAGTAGAATCCAAGACATTGCCATGAACTAATGTCATCACATGCAAATTAGGAGAATAAAATCATTAACTACATACACTTCAGCCAACACCCATCTGCACAGCGTTAATTGATCTTTATTTATTTCAAAACTGAAGTTGTTTTCCTTCTTACTCTCTGTCATCTATGTCAAATTGCCAAATATATTTATTTAAATCTAAAAACAGATGCTTGTGTTAGACATATGTATTCCCTTTATACTATTAAAAGGACTCCTTTGCATTTCCCTTGCCTATGTGTTAATTGGAGTCACTTTAGCCTGTCAACTATTTCAGTTAGTATTCTCATCTATTTGAAATGCAAATAAATTCTAAACACAGCAGTTGCCAAAGATGGTTTTATCTCAAATTGCATTTCTAAAATCAGTGAACTTCAATTCACGATTGCTATTCAAATGTCTGTGTGTGATTCATTGTGCTCTTTGAGCACTCTGAGCTCCCGCTGCACTTAACTGATTCTCCACAGGCTTTTATCCAATTGTCCTTTCTTCAAATAAGATATCCAAGCATTAATATTTTATGGTGTGTTGTAAAGTTGGACGAGCAGTTGGACAGGCTGACAGGACCTAGAAAGAGTGCTCAGTTCTATCCAGTGAATTGTGCTAAATGTTCTGCATTAAGCGAGGATTCAACTATCTTATTACCTATTAAGTTTGAACCGTTTGAACAGATATGTTGATACACCTTTAATGTCCGGTGTCAAGTCTATGTTGGTTAATCTTAACACCCCAAACAAGTGCTATTTGTCCAATGGACTACCTGCTGTTTAAAGTAAAAGAAAAAGAAAACAACAACCAACCCCCCTTTCTTGTATTTGACTGTCCCTGAGCTGTTGTCTATCTGTGCATCTCTGATGCAAAATGATACACAGTGTATGACTATTTATATCAGTGTCTTTTTTCTTCTTTTTAATCATCGAAGCAGATACACCATATTGCCAAAAGTAGTCCCTTACCTGCCTTGATTTGGAATTAATTTAAGTAAAAATCCAGTCTTAATCCATAGGGTTCAACATGATGTTGCTCTTAACATTTCAGATATAACCGTTTAAACTCATCCACGATGACTGTCCACAAGTTTATGGAGACTTTGTATGAGAATATTTTTTACCATTCTTTAAAATGCGCATTTGAGAGGACATACACTGACTGATGTTCTTCCATAGCAAACTCTGTCTTTATGAACCTTGCTTTGTGCACTGTTGCACAGCTATGTTAGAGAAGGGGCCTTTCTCTAAATTGCTTCCACAAAGATGGGAGCATGGATTTGTCCAAAATCTCTTTGTACGGTGACACATTCAGAGATCCTTTCACAGGAACTAAGAGGCCAAGCCTTTTCCTGAAAACAACCCTACGCCATAATCTCCCATCCACCAAACTTTACACTTGGCACAATACTGTCAGAAAAGTGCAGTTCTTCTAGCATTAATTAATAAAGAATAGAAGATACAACTTAACATCTATCATTCTGTTATCTCCTGGATTTTCAAAATCATATAGCAGAGGTAGCAGGTTTAGGATAGAAACCAAGACATTGCGCTATTTCCAGATCCTTCTTTAGTGATGCCGAGTCAGACGAAAAAAGAGAAATATAAAGGCTCCAATAAATCTTGGAAAATTCCTATTGCTTATGTCAGTGATGCATCACAATGTAGAAATTCATCACTAAAAAATCTTCAAAAGTGTGTGAATCTTTCAAAAGTAGACCAATTAAAAAAAATCAAACGTAGCTTTTAAAAAATAAATTAATAATTCTGTCAACCCACATAACTTCCTTTATCATACTTACCTTCAAAGTAAAGTCTACTTAACATTTCAATCATCATGGCAGTTGATTTTCGTTGTATTTTTTTATTATTTTAAAGCAGATTGTCCGTCTTTCAAATGTCAAATTTCAGATTAAAAGTCATCCTCATCCATCCATCCATTATCAATACCGCTTATTCCCTCATGGGGTCGTGGGGGGAACTGGAGCCTATCCCAGTGGTCAACGGGCAAGAGGCAGGGTACACCCTGGACAGTCCGCCAGTCCATCGCAGGGCCACACACAGGACATACAAGGACAAACAACCACTCACACTCACATTCACTCCTAAGGGCAATTTCCCCAATCTCCAATCAGCCTAACATGCATGTTTTTGGACTGTGGGAGGAAGCCGGAGAACCCGGAGAGAACCCACGCAGACACAGGGAGAACATGCAAACTCCACCCAGAAAGGTCCTGGTTCCCCCGGGATTCGAACCCAGAACCCTCTTGCTGGCGACAGTGCTAACCACCACACCACCGTGCCGCCAAAAGTCGTCCTCATCTAAATCTTAAATGTGCCGGCAAATTATTGATAGTTTCATTACCAGAATGTCACATAATCCCTCAGGTGATCTGTTTGAGCAGTGCTGTAAAAGATGCGAAAGCAATGCTCTGATGGAATTTCAACCACTGACCTCTGTCTGCATAATTTAACTGGAGTTGTATTTTGTAGGAGGATAATATTCATGTTGTAAAAAATATCAAATAATTTTTTATTCTTAGAGATCGACATTTCTCTTTTGATCAGTTCAGAGTTAGGACCACAACGATCCCCAGTTAACTCCCGAGCTGGCAGGCCTCTCGCACAAATGGAATCAGCTGTGAACCGTTGCCAGGAAGTCTGGTTCTTAGGATGAGTGTATAAAAATGTTATTCATTCAATTAAAAAATGGCTGTACTACCTCTTCAAACAAATCTGAAATGCTTAACAGTCTCAAGAGGTATGATTTTGTCTCCAGTTCCATGTTTGGCATAATTTCTTGTTCAAGACCACCCACGTTTAACCCTGCCCCTTGTGGCTCTTATAGGCATACTCGTGATTTTATGAAGTCATGGTTTTCAAGCTTTAAAGAGTCTACATCCCATCAAATTTGTAGGCCCAAGCACTCTCCCACTTAATCACTTATGCCTGGCCTCAGATATAATGGCAGAACCAATTTTGTGCTTAATTCCCATCCATCTTGAGTCTTGAACGCTCCCATTACATCACTTCCGGGTCAAACTTGGAGTTGGTACTTTTTCAAATGTTTGAGAAAACATAAGGGCGTAACTTATTACTTTATTTGGTACATACCCTTTCCAATTGATTAGGTCAAATGTAAAATTGTATTGCATCTTATTATATAATTATTTCTTTTAATGTAAATTTGCTTGCAGAAATGTAAGTTTTTTGCCAATATGTATTTTTTTTTGCCTAAACATAAATTTGTCTGAAGCTTTGTAAAAGTGTTTCAGAATTTGTAATGTAGGTTTGCACCTCCCGGCCACCGTAGAATGCTCCACATTGCTGCCTTTTGCTTCTAACGGATCAAGAGGAAAATATTTCCATGAACACCTCTGCCAGCTCTCTATAGAAGACAGACCCCTTTTGCCATGGAGCACAATGGTTTATGACAGACAGTAAACCCTTGACATGCAGTTATATACTTATTTTATTCGGAAAGGTTATTTCTCTTGAAAATAAGACTTCAAAAAATCATTATGAACATGCATAATGCATAAATACCTATAATATAATATAATCTTGTTGACCTAATATATATATAGAAAGAAAATCCGAAAATGAAAAAACATTGAATTTATTGAATTAGATTTAATTCTTAAAAAGCCAAATATGTAGTTTGTACTGTCCGAAAGTAAAAGTAAAAAAAAAAAAGGAAACCTGTATTCAAATTTTCAACAAGTAAAATTCTTTGATATTTGACTAACGCTCAAAGCCTTTTTTAAATGACATGAGTTCAGCCAGAAAACGGAGTTGAAACTCTCCAAGGTTTTATTATTTTAATAATGTTGTTGGCTATTGTGTTAATTTGGAAAGCTAATTTCAAATAGGTATTTTAAGAAGCTTTGCACTGTTAGATAATAGTTTTAGCTGACCTTGAATGACAAACATTTGATAGTGGATTTTCAGTCAAAAATATACTTGATTTAGCTTGAAAGAACACATATTTGGTATAAATAAATGTACTGATAATGTGAGCTATCTAGTCTGTGGATGCTTTCTTTTCCTTAACTTTGAGTAGGAAATGTGTAAAGATGTTTAAATGGTTAAACAGAGTAATTACTTACTGTCTTTGACAATAGATTGCCAGGTTTTGGTAGATGATTTGTAAATGCAGTATGCAAATAATAACCTACATGCATGATGTTAATAACGTTGTGTGCAATTTAACGAGTGGAATGCAATAAGTGAATGACAGAGCTACGTATTATTGATTGTGTGTGCACATAGTGTTCAACATATGGGCCTTATTTCAAGTGTGTGATGTTCTCTCTGCTCTCTCAATCCACCAGGCTTTGGATGTGACAAAAGTCAGATGCCTTGTCCTCAGGGGGCTTCCTGTTATTCTCAGCGATGATCCATCCACCTTCTTCAAGGCCTGCTTTGCAAACAACTTTGATTTTTCTTTCAATCCTCTCATCCTTCCTCTATCCCTTGCTCACCCTTTTTTCTCTTCGCCTCTTTAAACCTCCCCTAGTTCTAGCTCCCCCGATCTTTACCTCCTCTCTCATCACTATGACTACGATACACATTATTTCTAAGGTGTGCACATGTTAATAGCCAATTTTTTTATTGTTATTGTTGTTTGAAAAGTGAAAAAATACTCCATCCGAGGCATACTCCAAACTTGAGTACTGTATGAACCCCAGATTATTTGTACCTTTAGCGCTATAATGCCAAATGTATCATATTTGATATACAGGGTTTCTGAAATCTTTTGGATCTGAGACTTTTTGCATCATTCAATGGTAAAAGCTTTGCTCAAACCCCTGTTGTACACATTCAGATATACCTGATAACAGCAAGCAGAAGACTACACGAAAATATATTTTTGACTTATTGCACGCTAATTTTTTTATTTCTTCATACGTTATTGAGGGGCCAAAGAAAGACTAAATACTAAAAAAATCCAATATTCTTCTTATTTTTCTTTGATCAAGCTTTAAAGGGTTAGAGACAATTTGTAGCACTATGTTGTCATTTCGACGTGATCATGTCCTGTGCGAAAGGTGTAAGGATTTTATGCCACGAACCGGAAAACATCACTCCACACACGCAGCTCCTTTACCACGATGCATCCTCAAAGGGAATGATCTTCGAGAAAAAGTTGCCTGCTTTTAAAATTGGCTTTTTTTTACCTTTTCCTCACTCTCTCCTTTTGCCCCTTTTTCTTCATATACATAAGACATTGATGTGTCGATTAACAAGTACTTTTTGAGCTGCTGTTTTGGTGCATGTTGTGTCTCTTTTCTTACTTTAACTGGTCCAGGCACATGGCCATAGTACCTGAGTCTAATTCTTCAAGAAGTTCTGTCATGTTAAAACTGAGTTTGAGACCTTGAGCATGCTCAGGATTCTTAGCTAGGTTTTTTTGTTTTTTTTTGCTAATTGGCTGTGTATGAATTATATGTACAGTAATTGTAATTGAATGAACTTGAACTGATTAGATGTTGATTGTATTACAACTGATAAAGCCGACTGGCTTGAATAAAAGTAAATGTTGTAAATGTCTGGTGGTGACATTTGTTGTGATATGTTAATGTATAAATAAAATTGAACTGAATGGAATTGAATACAAGGTTGAATTGAATAATTATTTTTTCAAACTGACTAAAGTGGATTATTTGTGTATATTTATGTTGTCCTGAGTAGGGGAAACTTTTTTTGCCACTGATAATTTGTTATTCCATGACTTTTTACAAGGAACCTAATTTGTGGATACTTTAAATTATCATTGGTAGATCAGATAAATGCAAAAACAACAAATGACAAAGTGTACTAAACATTTTGGGCTTTTACGTCAATTACTTAAGCAACTTCTGAAAAACAAAAACACAGAGACACAGAGACTGCTTTTGAAAAAGTAGCTGAAAATAGGCAGTGAAAAGTTGTCTTCCTGCCAAATTAGAAAAATCTGAAAAAAATAAGTTATTCATTTTTAGTTTTGACAACAGGCAATGTATGGTTGGGTGGCAATTATATAACAAACCCTAAAACAATCCTTTAACCTAAACATAACTTTAGATCGGTGACTCTCCCTGTAAAAAGTTATAGCCTCTTTCTCACATTGCTCGCACTTTATTAGCACACAGCTGAAGTCCTTATAAATCCACTCTGTTCCTCTTCATATTCCACACGTTCTAAAACGGAGGTTAATCAGTCCATTACCAAGTGTTGTTACACATCTTCAGTTTGTGCTGCACTTCAGTGCTTTTACACATGACACACTGCGCAATGACAGTTCTTTGGCCACACCCTTAAAAATGCAATGTGAATGGGAAACTAAAAAAAGGTACTAAACACTAGAACAGGGTGAATGTGCTGACTCTGTCTTTTTTGTCTGCTAAATCATAACATAATCACTATTCCACCATTACTTCAGTCAGTTCTACGTAACACAAATTTCATTAAACTAATTGAAAGGTTATATAAGTGGAACAGCTTGGACCGATCGATTCACTGACTGATTGATTCAAGGGAACTGTGTGACAGTTCCCAGTTTTGAAATGCTGATGCAGTGAAGTAAGTAGCGCAAACAGTCAAATCATATTGATTCTTTCCTTTTGGCCTGTGAAGGAAAAGCTGAATCCACAATCACAAAATACAGTGTATGCATAAGAAATATGTAAACACATCAAATATTGCTTCTTGTCCTCTGTGGAGGGGGCGTGGCGCTCAGCTGCAGGGGGGAGGGGTGGAAGAGGCTCAGGTGAGCAGTGCCAGGGGAGATGATTAGGCACACCTGGAACCGGTTGGCTAATCACTCTCCCCTCTGTAAAAAGAGTAGCATGCTGGACCTGGGGAGGACTGGATTTAGGAGAGAGCTGGAGCAGGACACGCGGCTCCAGATCAAGCAGACCAGGCAAGCTGCCGACAAGCAGAGGGCCCAAGCCGGGCGGGCGCGTGAGTGTGTGTGTGTGTATGAGGGAGTGTGTGTGCGTGCGGCACACACACTACAAATAAACCTTGTTCCACCAACGATTCTTGGTCTAAGAAAACTCTGTCAAGACACCCACGGTGGCACGACGGCCACAATTGGCACCCAACGTGGTCTTGACAAGAGTGCAGAGGCCAACATGGCGCAGCAGCCCATATTGAGGCTGGCCCAGATGGTGGCGGATATGGCCGCGATGAGCCGGGACCAGGCTGCCTTGAACCAGCAGCAGCTGGAGGCTCTGCTGGCCCAGACTGAACGGCGGACGTTCCTGCTGGAGGCGGTGGTGGAGCAGACGACGGCTCCACCAAGGGGCCTGGCAATTGCGGGGATACAATTGCACCGGCTGAACGACCGGGACGACCCACAGTCGTTCCTGGGGATGTTCGAGGCCACGGCGACGGCGTGCGGGTGGCCGGAGGAGGAGTGGGCGGTGCGGCTGCTTCCCCTCCTGTCAGGAGAAGCCCAGACGGCCGCGCTGGGTCTGCCGGACGGTATCGGGAGGTGAGGAGGGCTGTCCTGGACAGGCTGGGGCTCTCGACGGAGGACCATAGGCGCCGCTTCCGGGAAGCCCAGCTGGGACCGGAGGGCCGCCCCTTCGTCTACGCTCAGCAGCTGAGAGACGCGGCGACCCACTGGCTTCAGCCCGGCGAGGCGGAGGGGGAACAGCGGCTGGTGGAGATGGTGGTTAGGGAGCAGTTTGTGGCGGGGCTCCCCGCTGCAACGGCAGACTGGGTGCGGTGCCACCGTCCGGCGGATCTGGCGGCAGCGGTCACCCTGGCGGAAGACCACCTGGCGGTGGTTTTGCCACGCCGGGTGGCGAGCTGTCAGCCCCGCCAACGCCGGCACCCAGACGGAGGTCGGCACCTGCACCCAGTCCGGGGGCCCCCACGACTGCTCGTCCCCTTCCTGCCCCCCGTTCTCAGTGCTCTGCTCCCCCCCAGGTCCAGGTCCCGGCCGCTACGGGCACTGCTCCCCACCCACAGGGGGTTCCTCAGGCGGCAGGGCTGGCGTGCTGGAGGTGTGGACGGCCCGGACACTTTCGCCGGGAGTGCCCACTGATGGAGGTGGGCCAGGTGATTCGGGTGGTCGGCCCTCCAGCACCCTCCCCCGGTCCAAGAGGGACGTACAGTGTTCCGGTAAGGATTCAGGGGGGTACACATCGGGCGATGGTGGATTCGGGCTGTACCCAGTCCATGGTTCACCAGAGCCTGGTTCGACCCGGGGCATTGTTGGAGGCGGGGTGTGTGGACATTAGGTGTGTGCATGGGGATGTTCACAGATACCCAGTGGTGCCAGTGGAAATTCGGTATAGGGGAAAAAAACATAACATAAAGGCGGCGGTTAGTCCCCGCCTGGCGCACCCCCTGATTCTGGGTAGTGATTGGCCAGGGTTCGACAAGCTAGTGGGGCAATGTGTAGGGGTGCGCTCACGGCCGACAGGGACATGGGATATGTGCGCTGTGCTCAGTGGTGACGCGAGGTCGTCCTACACTGCAGACGGGGAGGGGGAGCTGGCGGTGCCTCCACCGGAGGCTCCGCTAGTGCCCGCCTTTAACTCCATGGAAGATTTTCCACTCGAGCAGTCTCGTGACGATACTCTACGCTGTGCCTTTGACCAAGTGATGAGAATTGATGGTCACATGGTGCACCCTGACACACCGTAGACATATCCCCACTTTTCATTGTGCAGGGACAGGTTGTATCGAGTGAGCCGTGACACTCAGACTAGTGAAGTGATTACCCAGTTGTTGGTACCAAAAAGCCGCCGGGAAATTGTTTTCCAGGCGGCTCATTATAACCCAATGGCTGGCCACATGGGGTATGACAAAACGCTAAACCGGATAATGGCCCGATTTTATTGGCCAGGCATTCGGGCAGACGTGCGCCGCTGGTGTGCGGTCTGCCCTGAATGCCAACTGGTTAATCCAGCGGCCATCCCGAGGGCGCCTCTACGGCCCCTACCTCTGATGGAGGTCCCATTTGAACGGGTCGGGATGGACCTGATCGGGCCATTTCACCGGAGCGCACGCGGATATCGGTTTGTGTTAGTCCTTGTGGATTACGCAACCCGATATCCGGAGGCAGTGCCACTGCGCACCATCTCTGCAAAGAGTGTGGCGCAGGCACTGTTTCAGGTCATCTCCCGAGTCGGGATCCCGAAAGAGATCCTGACTGACCAAGGCACTCAATTTATGTCACGGACACTGAGAGAGCTTTACGGATTGTTGGACATAAAGTCGATTCGGACCAGTGTTTACCACCCACAAACTGACGGCCTTGTGGAGCGTCTGAATAAGACTTTGAAGTCCATGATCCGTAAGTTTGTGCACGATGATAATCATAATTGGGACAAATGGCTGAACCCTCTGTTTGCAGTGCGGGAGG
This sequence comes from Menidia menidia, assembly GCA_907169785.1. Taxonomy (NCBI): domain Eukaryota; kingdom Metazoa; phylum Chordata; class Actinopteri; order Atheriniformes; family Atherinopsidae; genus Menidia; species Menidia menidia. The sequence goes on along the minus strand of CAJRST010014446.1, from coordinate 8,549,576 downwards.
TACCCCAGGCCTCCACAGGATTTTCTCCCTTTGAGCTATTGTTTGGCAGGAAACCACGTGGGGTGTTGGACCTGGTTAAAGAAAGCTGGGAGGACGGTCCAAGCCCCAGTAAAAATGAGGTTCAGTACGTCCTGGACCTGAGAGCAAAACTCCACACACTTGGGCGGTTATCACGAGAGAATTTGCTCCAGGCCCAGGAACGTCAACAGCGGCTGTACAACAGAGGATCCAGGTTGAGACAATTCTCACCGGGAGATAAAGTCCTTGTATTGCTCCCAACGTCCAGCTCTAAATTACTCGCCAAGTGGCAAGGACCCTTTGTGGTCACACGACGAGTAGGTGACGTTGATTATGAGCTTGAGCGATCTGACAGGGGAGGGGCTACACAGATTTATCACCTCAACCTCCTTAAAGCTTGGAGAGAGGCGGAGTCTGTTTCACTGGTGACGGCAATTGCGGAGAGAGATGAGTTGGGGCCTGAGGTACCAAAGTCGGACAATCCTGCCTCGCTCCATTGTGAGAACCATCTCTCGCCGTCCCAGAAAACAGACATAGCCAGGTTGCAGCAGCGCTATGCTGATGTGTTTTCCCCCCTGCCAGGACGCACAGGCCTTATTCAACACAAGGTTGAGACTCACCCGGGCGTGTCAGTGCGTTCACGGCCCTATCGGTTGCCTGAGCACAAAAGAAAAGTGGTCCAGGCTGAATTGAAAACAATGTTGGAGTTGGGGGTAATAGAAGAGTCCAACAGTGCCTGGTGCAGTCCCATCGTTCTTGTGGGTAAGAAGGATGGGTCCATCCGGTTCTGTGTGGACTATCGCAAGGTGAATGACGTGTCACGGTTTGACGCCTACCCTATGCCCCGGGTCGACGAACTCCTGGATCGCCTGGGCACGGCTCGATTTTTCACGACACTGGATTTGACCAAGGGCTACTGGCAGATTCCCCTATCGCCAGAGTCCAAGGAAAAAACGGCCTTCTCCACTCCGTACGGGTTGTACCAATTCGTCACACTTCCGTTCGGGTTGTTCGGGGCCCCAGCCACGTTTCAGCGCCTCATGGACCGGGTGCTGCGGCCGCATGCTGCATATGCTGCCGCCTACCTGGATGATGTGATCATCCACAGCAACACCTGGGCGGAGCATATGCGGCAGGTAGCTGCGGTGCTCGAGTCCCTGAGGCAGGCGGGGCTCACAGCCAACCCGAAGAAGTGTGCGGTTGGACGGAGGGAGGTACGGTATCTGGGGTACCACTTGGGTGGTGGGCAGGTGCGTCCACAGGTGGACAAGACGGCGGCGATTGCGGCCTGCCCAAGACCCAAGACGAAAAAAGAGGTGCGGCGGTTTTTGGGGCTGGCCGGCTATTACCGCCGGTTTATTCCAAACTTCGCTGAGCTGACCAGCCCCTTGACCCGAAAGGGTGCCTCAGATCCGGTCCAGTGGACGGAGCAGTGCCAGGTGTCGCTTGAGAGGGTAAAGCAGACCCTCTGTGGGGAGCCTCTTCTCCACACACCTAACTTCTGTCTCCCCTTTACACTGCAGACTGACGCGTCGGGCAGAGGGTTGGGGGCAGTTCTGTCCCAGCAGGTGCAGGGTGTCGACCGCCCCGTACTCTACATCAGCCGGAAACTCTCCGACAGAGAGGCCAGGTACAGCACTGTGGAGAGGGAGTGCCTGGCCATCCGGTCGGCGGTCGATGCTCTGCGGTACTACCTGCTGGGGCGCTCATTCACCCTCTGCTCGGACCACGCTCCCCTCCAGTGGCTCCACCGCATGAAGGATTCCAACGCGCGGATCACCCGTTGGTATCTGGCTTTACAGCCTTTTAAGTTCAGGGTGGTCCATAGGCCGGGGACGCAGATGGTCGTGGCCGACTTCCTCTCCCGTTCCCATGGGGAGGGGGGGGGGGAGTGGGTTAGGCCGGACGGCTCCCGGGCCTAAGTCAGGCGGTGGAGGTATGTGGAGGGGGCGTGGCGCTCAGCTGCAGGGGGGAGGGGTGGAAGAGGCTCAGGTGAGCAGTGCCAGGGGAGATGATTAGGCACACCTGGAACCGGTTGGCTAATCACTCTCCCCTCTGTAAAAAGAGTAGCATGCTGGACCTGGGGAGGACTGGATTTAGGAGAGAGCTGAAGCAGGACACGCGGCTCCAGATCAAGCAGACCAGGCAAGCTGCCGACAAGCAGAGGGCCCAAGCCGGGCGGGCGCGTGAGTGTGTGTGTGTATGTATGAGGGAGTGTGTGTGCGTGCGGCACACACACTACAAATAAACCTTGTTCCACCAACGATTCTTGGTCTAAGAAAACTCTGTCAAGACACCCACGGTGGCACGACGGCCACATCCTCCTATCCTTATTCATTTCTCATCCCCTTGGTCCATCTTCACTGTATACTGAGGGCCTGCTAACAAGGTGTTACTGTTACGATACTGAGAAGTAGGAAATCTATGATGCGTCATCAAAAAATCGCATTTAACAGCTTGCCAATTGGAATTTTCACTTCTACTTCTCCAACAGTCTGCTAATTGGAAACGAAGGACAGATGATTAATTATGCGGTCCCTGTGCACTGTTTACCAAGATGATCATTACTGATGAGGGGTGATTAAAATTGAACTGTCACTCATATTCAGGCTCAGTGTCAAGCACTATGGTTTTATCAGCTATTTTCAAAGTATCCTTGCTATGGCTGTAGTTTAAAAAAAAAAGTGATGTAAATCTCTCCCATGAGTACGGTAATTATTTTTGCGTATTGACAGAATGTCAAGAAACGAAAGAAAATTAAGCACTGTTGAGCAAACCATTCCACTCAAAAGGTCGAGCTAAATATTTTTAAACTAGGGCTTATTTTTAGTCAAACATGTTTCAAATAAAGTATAAAACCAGAAAAACATGTTATGTTGTACAGTGGTAATTGAATTTGAATTTATCATTGGGCACACAGCATGTAAAGGAACCACCTGATCGCAGTTTGCAGGACAGTGTGCTATACAGAAGGTGGAAGCTTGTACCCCTGTAGAGTCTCTATTCTTTTAGATTATCTCCAGCTAACGTTATAAATCGGTCAGAACTGGATGTATTCGTCCACATCCAGCCTTGGATATTACAGTCAGCTCTTCTGCTGTGTTCTCTACTATAATGGTAACAGCTCACACTGTCCAAAAATAAAATGTAAAAATCAGATGGAATTTAAAAACAAATCACTTTAAAACATTTTTCTTTAAAAACATAAAGACATAAAAATAACTACAAAAGCAGCAAACAAAATACACAAAAAAGCAACATGGACTCTCCACTAAAAAACTACTACAATAAATTAAAAGAGGTCTGCAAGGGACACATGCCAATTAAATGAATATAATTATTTTTTATTCTAATGAGCCATCTTCTCTCCTTCTGCAGGATGGAACATGCTGGCCAAAAACAAGTCTTGAGTGCCCTGGTCCCTGTTTTGGGGCATTAGGCATTTAATGAATGTCCTTGGGAATGTCACACAGGGAGGGACTCGGCGCCTTAGCTGCAGGCAGTCATAACGACTTGCTGCAGTTCATATAAACAGATCAGTCATTTGCCAAACCAAACTGTGCAAAACTGTGGGTGACAGTCTAGAAGGAAAGGAGCACTAGCGCTGTCTGCATTAAGAATTCCTTTTTTGGTAAAAAATACTACGATATAATTCACTAATGCATTGTAAGAAATAAAATGTGATGAGAAATATAATATTGTGTCTACTCTGTAAGTCGCTTAAATAAAAAAAGCGTCTGCCAAATGCATAAACATAAACATAAACATAAAATGACTCAATATGCATTTTTACAGACAGTTTAAAAAACTCATACAAACTGATCATACATTCATCGTTATTAAATGTAATTATATTTAGCAGCATTAAGAATGTAATACTATCTAACATTAGAGCAGAATAAATTGTGCTGAGCAGATGCAGAAGTCAAACATGAAAACAAAACTCAAAACACAGATACTGCTAGGCATCATGGTATTCCACTACTGGATGCATCACAATTAAGCACTCCCCAGGCTGTACATATCCTGAAATGAGAGTTGAAACTTGTGCATCGGGAGAGGAATGACAACAGACAGGAACCAGAGGGAAAAACACGAAAGAGGCAAGGACAAAGAAGCCAGTTGTCGAAGGAAAGCCAAAGGAAATGGAAAGCACATGCTTTTTCTTTCAAGTATTTGAATATGAAATGAAAATGTATCTGCCTATCTTGTCTGCATGAATTGCCAAGACTGTACTTTAGCAGAAATCCCCTCATACAATTAATAGGAGTTCAACTTCGCATGGCACCTGTGACAATTACTCTTGACCTACTGTCTCTCCTTTATTTTTCCTCTCTTACCGACTACGTTCAGAACTTTTTTGCCTCCTTTTCTGTTGACACATTTGCCATTAATGCTCTCCCTCAGGACCTGAAGGTCTGTTTTGTACAAAGTGACTTGGTTTCATGCAGGCATAATGCCAAAAAAGGGCAAATAAGGATAGCAACCAGTTATTAAATTGAAATGCACATCTTTGCAAATCTGCATGTTACGCCAACACATCCAACTTCACTTATGAGATGTCTTAAAAAATTGCATACACAACTGAAAATAACAGGAAAGGAAGTTGATTGATGAGCTTTCATATATTATCTCAAGAAGATGTAAAGCACCAAACAGTTGATTAAGGGAGGTAAAGTGCAGTGGTGCTGATATCTGAGTTATGGCAAATCAGCAACATTTTTCACCATTCCTCAGGTGGTTATGCTAAACTGACAGGATGCCAATTGAAATAAATGATCATACAGCTAGAAAACAACTGTGGACAACTTCTGTGCATTGCATGAGCTTAAAAAATGTGGGTGCAACAGTATATATGTGTGACTGACACATGATCCACATTTGTCAATATTTAAATAAAATAAAGACAAAGCTTGATGATTAAATCGTCAGCAATATTATAGCAATAGCAATAATATAATATAAGTGTCCAAATTCTAATTCTAAAAGTACAAATAACCAGTTTGTCAAAAACAAAAAGTTAATGAACACAACCTCCAATGTTAACCTTATCTTGTAAGTAGATTCAATTAAAGTTATCTTCTTCCTAAGTTTCTTGGACAAGATTTGATAAGTGTTGTGATGAACGTCAGCATGCCTCCAACATTAGGCCAAAAGGATTGTGCTTATTCAATTCATAAATTGTTTCATACAGATGGACCAAATCTCAGAAAAGCAGCCTCAATCTTTGAAACATCCCTTCTCTGTATGCATAAAAAGATTATGTTTCCAACCCATAGGGAAGGAATCCGGAATAATCCGTGATATTTGTCATAATTGTACAGCGAAATATATACATTGAATCACATACAAACGTGAACATGACAACATTTTTTACTGGACATCACAGCACACAAAAATGCCTGTGACGAATGGGAAAAATTACGCAGTGACACAACTGCACAAATACGCATACCTGGGTAAGCTGATCCAGGCTCTAAAGACGGATCCAGTGAAGCATACATCTTTTGATGACTGATCTTTTAATTTGGTACCGTTGGCTATGCTTTATTTTATATTATATTTGCCTATGGTGATTTCACCTATGAGCAAGTTCTGCTGTGCCAAAAACCTTCAATCCAACCTTCAATCCAATTAGTACATTTTCCGTACATTTCCCTCCACAACATCATATTTGAATATGATCAACCATAGTATTCTGACATTTCGGCATGGTAACTGACCCACATGACCACGTGTTGCAATAACAGTCAACAATAACTCTTTCCAAATCATCAAATATTGTTTCCATGTAATGATGTAATGAGTTTAACATTTAGTTGCATGTGGCTTTTTGGAAAAACGTGGTAATACTACATTGGAGAATATAATAAAAGAAAAAACTAACGAAACACATTTGAGAAGGTGCAACAGAGATAACTGAGCTGAACAGAATATGTGCATATCTCACAAAGTATAAACCTGCACAATTCAGTGTACCAAAACAGCTTACAGAATAGTAAATACAGTGTGGTGAATTTAAGTGAAATTCCATTTGGTGAGTTTGGAATAAAGAAATCAAGAGATTTGCTCATGTAGACAGAAATCAGCTTGAGCAAGTTTTTCAGTGACCCATGTGAAGTTCCCTCAGAAGATCTACAGATCTACTGGAAGATGTGAATACCCTTTCCCTACGGAAGCCATCACTGATATTAACCAGCTGATATTTATCACACCAAGCAGTGATCTAGAGATGTTCGGGTATAATGGCAGTGACAGAGGGCAGTACACTCTATGGAGCATAGGGGGAAGTTAGCCAATTATTAGACCTGAAGAAAGGTGTGCTGAAGAAAGTACCAAGTTGTACACACCTGAGGCTTTGGAAACTGCCAAGCAAAGACTCAGAACTATGGATAGCCACTAGGTGCACCAGAGCGATAGAAGCCAGGGGAATTAATGAGATGTTCTCAACTGAACCATCCGTGGTGTACTCACAGTGGCAGGTGTATGAGAAAAGCCCCACCGAGGCTAGAGACAGAACAATACTGGAAGAGCATATATGAGAAGGATGCAACACATAGCAAAATGCTCAGTGGATAGTAGATCTGAGGGGAGACCATAGCAACCTCACCTAAGAGACTCCAATAACCAGCACAGTGGTGGATATCTACAACAGAGCATCAAGCATCAAAAATGGATTGTACCAGGGCCTGATATGATTCACAGCTACTAGCTAAAGGCCAAAGAAGATATCTGCACCCCATGAGCGCCAGGCAGCATGGAACCAGCTGATAATGAATGAGAAACACCCCAAAGGTATAACTATTTTCCTGTCCAGATCCCCAAGGATCCCCAGAAAGGAACAAAGGGGAACAGTTCCCCAACTGGGAAAGTTAAGTTGGATGAATAGATCATTACTGAGAGAATTGCTATACCAGAAGGTAACACTGCAGACATTGAGGAGACCTACAAGTACCTTGGAATCCCACGGGCAAATGGGAACCATGAAGAGGCCAACAAGAACTGACAACTACCTGCACGGAATAAGGCTAGTCCTGAAAAGTTATTTAAATAGTAAGAACAAGATCCAGGCAATCGACAACTACAGTGATCAGATACCGTGCTGGAATAATAAGATGGCCAAAGGACGAGTTAGGAACCACTTATATCAAGACACGAAAGCTCATCAGAATGTGCACAGGGTTTCACTCCAAGTAAATCACACTGCGACTGTACACTAAGTAAAAGAACAGTTAATGATGACTAGTGACTGTCAGAACCACTATCCAGGATGAAACAACAAGCAATGGTCTCTGTGGTAATTGAAAGGCTATGGCTAGGAGCCCCAACCAGGGGAGTGGCTCCGACAACAACATCCGAGATGTCTTTCCAGAAGAGCACAGTCCAAGGAACAACAAAGATACCACACAGGACCCTTTGGTAGAGGACATGAGAGTGAAGAATAATGATCGCCCCAGAGGGGGAGTAGGGAATTTCCATATATATATATACATATTTGTTTATTCTGTACAAAACTACTGTAAACCAGCTAAATTGCCTAGATAGATAGTTTACAGTTACTACCAAGGTGAAGTCTCTCTATAACTGCTTTTTTCACTCAACTTCTGATTTCGATACTCTAGCTCCTGTTGTTAATGTCATCATATAAGTATCTGAAACTCATGTATTAATTTTCAAAGAATACAATTTCTCTAATAAATGAGGGTAAAATATGGACATTTATAGAAATTAGAAAAAGCTCATGTGATCAATTTAAAAAGAGGAGGCAAGAATTGCAAAGGGGAAATCTCCCATTTTAAATTTCAGGTTTAACAGCAGTGTACAGACAGCTTTAAACACATGCTCTACCTCTAACCTTATTCCCAGCACAGGAGCTAGTGTACTCTAAAGTGCCTGAAGCATTGAGAACTCATACAGTGAGCAGAAACATATTGCATATAACACTTCATAAGAGGTAAACAGGTTTGTTTTTTGTAGCTGTTTTAGTTTAGCATTGCCTGTGTATTGCAGAACTGTTCAACTCAATTAAGGATGTAATAGTTTGAGCTGGAAAAAGTTTTTTTCTTTGATTTTGTGTTGTCTTACAAAAATCATAGCCAACTTCTGCACGTTTGTGGTTACATTTCTGCAGTTAAATTTTTCAAACATTTAATTTGATACTGCAATAAAACAAATAACTTGTTTATTCCTCTAGCATCAGTAAATAGATTTAAGTTCAAGAGAATGGACAAGGGAGTACAACCAATAATCAGGCTATGTTAGTCAGTGTTAGACAATTGGTTGTGCTCAGCAACTTCACCAAATCTAATTTCCTCATTCTCTGTGAGTCTCTTCCTCTGTTTCTTTTTGTGTGTTGCAAAAGGAACATTTTCTCTCCTTTTCATCCTCTCTTGTACAAATCAGCTTCTCCTGCCTCCTCCACCTCCGAAAGTGATTTCCTTTAACTGTGCCCATTCTTCTCTCATTTCCTTTTTATTGTTATCACTTCTCTTTGTCCTTTACCTAATTTCTCCAGTTTTTCAACTTGTTTCTCATTCCCTCTGGCTTGACATCTAAGTCCAAGCTAACAATGATGACGTGACTTCTGCACTCCAGACTGACTGGATATACGTTTTGTACTCTTATCCATAAGGGTATTCGTCTAACTGAACATGAAAACAGATACTGGTCTGCTTTTGAATACCAATGTGCCAACCCCCAAAAACATTAAAGAAATGTTTGAGTAGCAAAACATGTCCTTAAACTTGGTTTTGTAGGTAATCTGGTTCCCTTTATGAAGATTTCCATTTTTTTAGTTCCAAGGTTATATTTGTAGCTGTAAACTTCAAGAAATGTGGAATCAATAGATTGTGTTTTTTGCTTTCAATATCAATAATAAAATGTATACAGCAAAATAAATCAATTAAATGTATGAAGAATAATGAGCTACTTTGAAGGGTCCATCCTCTTACATGAATCACAAGTTCACACCTCACTTGCTCTCTTTTTGTCACTGTGCCATGTCATGTAATTATTTGAACCATCTGTAGGGATGGAAAAGGCAGCAGTGGCCCCATCAGCATCTGTTAACCTTTCCCTTCCCATGGTCAAAGGTAGCCCCAGGAGACGACAGCGGGGCTTATGCATGCATAAAATGTATGTAAATATACTCATCTTCATTTACAAGTGCATTTAAGAAGATGTAAAAACTCTTCTCGAACGGCATGCTGTTTTTGTGTGTATATCCTATTAAAACTTGTACAATGAAAACTGACATTTTTTAAATTTTATGTAATCTGTTCTATCAATTTGTATTCTTACACATTCACATTCATAATTCAGATTCCCATACATTGGTCAAGGAAGGCTGTGGGCCCAGATGGAGTCGGTCCAGGGTGTCTAAGTGACTGAGCAGGTCACCTACTAGTACCTCTTCAGAGGCTTTTCAATATGACCCTTCAGATGGAAAAAAACTCTCTGTCTCATACAAAGGATGTAAGTATGGATGTAAGGTGCAGGTTTGACATCTGATATAATGAAGAAGGATCCCCTGTAGTTTGTCTTCCAGGAACACACAGGAGTGGAAGACATGATTCTATATAGGTTGCACTGGGTATATATTATTTTGATCTGCCTGATTCAAATGTGAGAAATATGTTATTTGACTTCTGCCTCCAACACCATATTACCTCCCATACTGAGAGACAAGCTGTCAGGTTGGGGGTGACCCCCTCCCTGACATTGAGGATTACAGACCACCTGACTGTCAGATCACAGAATGTCAAGTTGCGGAGATGTGTTTCTTGAATGCTGGAATCCTCTAAATTGTACTGTTTTAGCTTATTTTATTTTCATCCTGTACACACTTCAAGTACAACTCGGAGTCTTGTCACATGCGGAAGTATTCTGATGAGAAAGCTATTATGGCATGTTTGCGGAGTGGACAAAAGTGGGACGACAGGGACCTTTTTGAGGCCTTCAATGCCTGGACCAAAAAGAACGGTCTCATCCAGAACATGAACAAGACCAAAGACATAAGGCGAGAGGCGGGGTAAACCCTGGACAAGCCGCCAGTCCATCACGAGGGCTACAGAAAAACTGACAACCACACAATCATATTCACTCCTAGGGGCAATTTTTGGGTGTTGACCTAGCATGCATGTCTTTAGACAGTGGGAGGAAGCCGGAGTACCCGGAGGGAACTCTGTTCTATTTTATATTTTATACCACTTGCTGTGGACACTGAGCACAAACATTGTTGGACTGCTCTATAAATCAGAAAAGTACTTCCTCACCTGAAAAATCTTTGACGTTGTGCATACCACAAGACTAAATGTATGCACTTAGAAAAGGCTTGCTTTTATATTCCTCAGCTATCCTAAGTGCAGTAAGTAGTTTTACCTTAAGATTCTATTAACGTTAATGTACAATTACATCATGATCTGACACAAAACTGGTAGCCAAAATATCTAAAGAGTCCTTTCAGCAGTCCTTACCACAAGCTTTGATTATGCATGAATCCAGTCTGGATTGATTAAGATACATATACAAATAAATGTAGTAGTTCTGGATGCAGTGGAAAACTGAATTTAAAGGATGCCCTGATTAAGATGTGTATAGGATGTAAATTAAATGGATTCCAGTCTTAACCCATGAAGACCAGAAGGCCTTCTCACTGGCTTCAGAAAAAAACAGCAGCTTACATCACTGCTAACCCAATGACGGAAACTCCCAAACACATGAAAAGAAATTGAAAATTTTCTATTGTATTTGGAAGTGCCCATGGCTAGGTCATTTCATGGTTCTTTATCTTCAGAGACCTGTCATTAATTCCTGCAAAAACAGTTAGTAAAACGATGAGCTCTGCAAGGAAGGTAAACAGGGTCAAGAAAGATTCAGGTATTGCATATAGAAATTAGCTGGAAAGCAGGTGCACTCTCATTCTTCTAATTTATCATAAAAAGCTAGAGTTAAAGTCCCTCTGTAGGGAGTTGTCCTTGTAGCTATTCTAACAACATACTTAGTGTATACACAATTTCTACAAAACACATTTGCATTCATGCACACAGACTGTAGGAACTGTGCTATCAATTTTGTTGAACAAGGTGCTGCAAAAACAGCTCCTCTGTTCTACAAAAGAAAAATCCCACTATCACAGTTGGCTGGTTTTGGTGAAGAGACTATAATAGATTCAGAGCAGGAAAAATAAAAAAATCTAAATCATCACCGTGATCTGCACTAGATTTGGATCTATGAACAGAGAATGGCAATGTAAGAGTGTCCATCTTAAATATACTTATGCGACTGAATTATCTGCAGCTCTGGTTGAAAAAATTATTTGACAAAATATTCACATTCTATTGAAGGAACAGATCGTTGTATAATGTACACAAACTTGAAAGAGATGGCACAAAGAACATCTCAAATTGCTGAGAATCCCAACTCTATATTTTTTTACACAGATCATCTATTTAAACAGGGCAACTCTCATTTAAAAATTTCACAAATCAAAAGAAACATGAAGCCCTTTCCTTTAGAAATTGTTCTGCAATCTAGAAAAAAGGCTGGCAAGGTAAGACCTCCACAGATTAGCTTTTAGTGTCATTTCATATAAAAACCACTAACAAAGGAAGTTCCAAACACCAGATTTGTAATTGTGCATCTAAAAACATTGTAAAAATAATCAAAACCGCTACTATTGCATCTTCCATACATTAGTTGAAGTATGATGCAACTGGAAGTATTCTAAATAAAAAGATCTTTGTGATCATCAGTACAAAGTAGAGATGCTATACTTTACTCTCCATTAATATTGCACTGATATTGATTCTCTGGGTAGATTTATATCTAAAAAGTTGGTGTCTTGTTCTCATGAGATGCAGTTATGAAATATGAGTGCAACCTTTTATACTAGACAAATTGATGATTGGAAGTTTATTAGCACACTTAATAGTCTCAATGTAATCCACTGCTGATGTCTATGTCAACTTTATCTATGGGAAATTATTTTTCACAACTAGAGTGCTAAGGGTCTAAAACATTTTTACTCCTTAGCTTGGTTTACTCCTTAGCAATTTATTTTTCAATGATTTTAAACAGATTATTATTTTTTTTTCAATTGCCATAAATTCACATAAATAAAAGTCATTTAATTTAATTTTGACTACAGATTTGCTTTCGAATTACATTATCAAACAACAATGTAAAAGATTGTGTAAATTATTTGCATCATTTAGATCATTTTAGAGAAAATATGCATAAAACGATAGAGTCTGTTACATCTTTGATTGCATCCATTTCGTGTGAGCAATAAACAAAGGACCATCATATTGTGCTGTCTCATATTTCTTGTTGCTAGAAATGCTAAAGGTTCTAAGAGCACCCCGAGACCCTATTAGGGGATAAGCGGTTACAAAAATGGATGGATGGATGGATGGATGGATGGATGGATGGATGGATGGATG
>CAJRST010014446.1:8506764-8537105 GCA_907169785.1 Menidia menidia | reverse complement strand
GGATGGATGGATGGATGGATGGATGGATGGATGGATGGATGGATGGACTGATGGATGGATGGATGGATGGATGGATGGATGGATAGATGGATGGATGGTTGGTTCTAAGACTATAACTGTTTGTACAATCAATTGACACCTTATCTCTCTTCCTAAATTCTAAATGTACCCTCAGTGGAGTCACTATGTAATTTTTTCCACTGCCATATATTGAGCGGTGCTGCTCAGATATGTTTTATACAATTCATAGTCCTGGAGCAGCTCGAACTTTATAGTGTGATTAACAACATTCAAATAATCTCAGTTTTGCAGAAACAATAAATCTCACTGAAGTTTTAAAGAAATAATATTTTTTGTCTTGAATCGCTGGAGAATTTCATCAAGAGTTTTTCATTCTCTTATTTTTAAAGATACATTTAAATATTAATCCACAGTAGAACATTTATATCTTTTATTTTAGGTCAGTGATGTCTCACAAAGTTACACTTTCAAAATCCCTAAGCTGAACATTAAGAATTTTGGTCCCTTGGTTCTTTTTTCATGTAGAAAAAGAATAGATCAGGAATTACATAAAGCCATTATGTTGGGGAAGAGAACGAAAGACCTTCTTTCTATACAGACTTGCTTTGGGTCGAAGGTGTGACAAAGTCTTATAGATTCAGGGCTGAAGACAAAGCAAAGTTTGCAAGGGAATAGTGAGTAACAAGAGCAAAGAGCATGGCTTGCAGATAGTGGAATCCTTGCAGAATATGGCTTGGCAAGAGAGTAGGTTTTTGATCAATAATACTCGGAAGATGTTTGATGGAGATCTGGATATAATGCCTACAGCCTCTGTGTTTCAGGAAACTTAAGAAGTCTATTCAGTTCCTAAAAACTGTTTTTTCTTTTTTCTGCCTTTCTTTTGTTTACTCTCTTAGTACCGATTTTTGAATATCTGTCAGCCTTGAGACTATTCCTATGAAGTTTCAGGTTTTAAGTTTTAGCGCATAGAAATTGTAAAACACATCTGGTGTAAAATTCATTCAAATTATGTCACTTCTCCAACTAATTTCTAAGTAACCACAATAAATATTGATAGGTCACATAATACATCCACTAAAATACAAATTTGATTATAAAACAACAACATTATGTGGTTAAGAAATGCAGAAATGCATTACGCAGTCCCAGAAATGTGCTGTTTAAACATCTGCCACTAATCTCCATCCGTGACGCACACACTTTCTGTCCTGCACACTTAACTGCTTGTTGTACACCAGGGGCAATGTCAGGCTCACTGGGGAGGGGGAGGCCAATGTCACAATGCATGCCAGTCCCCAAACACCAGGGCCAAATGGTGTGTCACACTATTTTGTGCAAAAGGGAATGCACAGATGAGCCCTGGACTGCTCCTTTTGGGAACGGCAAAGAAACGGAGACACTCAGAAACATGCATTTGATAAAAACATTGCTATTAGTAAGAGTGGCTGATTCCAGAATAATGTTGATTATTTGTTGATCAAATGAAAGATAATTTTGGACTATGACCTGGAACATTATCACAGAAAGTAGTGAATATGTAAAGCATCTATCCATCTGTGAACAAAACTGCTTATTCCTACATATATAATTATATATATATATATATATATATATATATATATATATATATATAATTTTACTTTAGGTATATATCTATATTTAAAGTGAAATAAGGCATCTGTGAAGGTATATGTCTTTTCGGAGTGTCTGTCTGTGGAGCAGGACTGGGATAGACTGCAGTTTGTGAGATAGACATTTATTAAGATATGTCTTAATGCAGAAATAATGAGGACATTAATGTGAATAGATCTAAATATTTTTAGTTCTGGCATTTTTTCCCATATGTTTCCATTCCTTTTCTACTCCTCTCTTTTCATTTTCTATATTGCTTCAAGTATTTCCTCATTTTTTTATCAAATGCTCTCATTTATGATAGTACAGTCACCCCTTTTCAGTTTCAATATTAATTATTTTAGTTCACTAAAATATATACTCCATTGCATAGCACTCCTGTAAATTCTTTAATGGAAATCTTGTCAGATTCCTGGCTGGAGTACAATAAGGGAAAGTACCCAAATCCAAAGCCAACATGATGCTAAACATTGGCAGGTCAAGAAAGTGGTAATTTCATCATGAATAAGCAAGAGATTCTACTATGTCTTGGATAAAAAAAGTACTAAACAGAAAGCTCACAACAAACAAAACTCATGAGAATAGGTTAGAACAACTGACTGAGTGATGATATGACAAATCACAGAAAACCAAGGCTCATACAGTTAGTCTGTTATAGGTTACCAGACAACACTACATAGGAGCCAAAAAGGAAATAACAAAGGAAAACCAAGCCAAATTCAAGAAAAGAGTAGAAAAACAGACTGACACATCAGCTATCCATCCATTTTCTGTTCTGCTAATTCCCAAATAAGGTTGCAGCATATCACCCATTCAAAGTAAAATACACCCTGGATAGTCTGCCAGTCCATTGGAGGGTCACATAGATAGCCACATTGAGACACACACTCACATTCACTCCTGTCCAATCAACCTAACATGCAGAATTTTTGGATAGTGGAAGGAAGCCTGGCTGAGTACCCAGAGAGAACCCCCACAGACACAGGTATAACATGAAATTCCACACAGAAAAGTTCTGGTTCCCCCCAAGGACTCAATCCCAGAACCCTCCAGCTGGGATGGTACTGTGCCACACCGCATATCAGCTATTGATACATAAATCAATCATAGTTACAGTATTTCTACTATATAAAAAGACTTGTCAAGTCATAATCTATGACATTACTGTACTGAAGATTTAAACAGTTTTAATGGATATTCTCCTTTCAAGTATAAAGATGCTCCAGTAGGGTTCAAATTAGCCTCACAAACTATAAGTGATTCGATTCTTTTTACTTTTTTAATGTAATATCAATGTGAGAGTCAGTTCCCCACACAACCCCTTTAGGGAATAAGCGGCAACGATAATATGGATGGATGGACGGATGGATGGATAGACTCTAAAGCATGAGAACATTTTCCTCTTAGTCAGATCTTGATTTGGCTATTTGGGCATTCACAGGTCAACATTGCTTTATTGCCATATTTTTTAATATGCCATATTTTTTAAGGGGCGCGGGGGGAACTGGACAGTTACTTACAAATTTAAACTTAATTTAATTTACATGAATCTTAGGTAGTATGACTCCAGAAATTTCTGAGCTTGAGGCAGAATAGCAAAAGACAACAAACCTTTCCTAATGGTTCAAACCACCTCCTCTAAAAAGTCTCACTTCGGTACTGCATTTCAATGTCCTTAATCAAATAAAAGGTCCTGTCCTTAGAGGTGTGCCAAAGTTAGTTTATATCCATTGCTACTAATTTCTACTTTGAAAGGTTAAAGCAAAAAATAAAGACGAGTCTAACATCTTTATCTAATTTCTGCAACTCAGTAGCATAAAATACATTGAGAATTTTAATCAGATTGCATTTTGTTTGCTTCATTACCTCACAGCTAATCCTGACAGTTCTGTTCCTTAATACATGCACTGCATGGAGGCGGGGGTGTCTATTCACTGTTAACATCATCATAACTCGCTTTATTTTCTACTGATTTTTAGATCATTTGGTGTGTTTTAAATGCCAGACATTTACTTATGGAAATTAAGTAATCTTACTTTAATGAATTCCTAGTTTTATTATAAAAAGTTTTAAATGTTTTACTTTTTAGGCTTAATGAAAAAGCATGTTGCCCCTTATAATATGTTACATCTTTTCCATTCAATCCAACATGTTATTTTCATAGAGCTACAGAGTTTAGCTTGCCTACTGATTTTACTTTAACACACATTCATCATTTCTCTAAAATTGAATGAAGAAAAAAGAAAAACTAGTTTCATAGATTACAAAAACATGCACACACAGAAGAGCAAAAGCAACTCTGCGCAGGCTATAACTGTTGAAGCATGATGAGATGGACTTTTTTATTTAATCACTGAATCGTAGCATTAAGCTATCTCCATAAATGGTTGGATTGAAGCAGCTAGACTGATGGAGAAAAGAAGGAAAGATCTCTGATTGTGCACTTCGCATTTCTTCCCCATGCTCATTCATGCTCCTCCCTCGGCTTTCTTGACATTTTGCACAGATGTCTGCTTTTCTACTTTTTCATATACTAACAGAAAGTGGCAGACCAAGTGGCAGATTGACATGATGGTGACGCGGGTCTAATTTTCTTCTAATAGATGGGGAAATTTGGAGAGGAACGTGCACCAACACTGGAGAGGCCTCTACCTTTGTGGCTTAGAGCAGCAATTAATATGCAAAGGATATTAACAGTTCAATAAAAGGAAAGAGAAATGTGGCCATTGCTAGAATGCAAAATACTGAAAATACAATAGAGCAAAGTGCCCGAATATGAGTCAAATTCATTTTTGTGTTTCTCTTTTGAATCTCAAAATGGTGTCCACAATCATCATTTTATTCTTCTCATCTATTCCAGGCTCATTGCAAATGAGAGAATAGCACTGGATAATTGTTTGACCCGGCACACTGCTCATAAGTCCTTGGCTGGTGAGAGTTCTGTGGGGAAGATTGATGGCTGTTCATGTAAAAAAAAAAAAAAAAAAAAATTCCATCATACCAGTGACTGGAAAAGTCTGAAGGTATGCTGGCTGCACAAACCAAAAGCAAACCCAAGCAGTAGCAAAATCACCTCCCTGCACTTCCCTTTCTGTATTTCTGTAATGAAGTGCCCATTGCGACTCCTGAATAATCATCTTTCTCTATTGCCTGCGAGTGGAGAGCACTGTCGTGTGTAGAGGAGTGTGGCCGTGCTTTCAGCAGACAGTATCTCAATATCATGACCCCTATCAGCCCCTGAGTGCCCCCTGTTGCTCGGTTCATTCATCCCACACGTCGGGGAAAATTCCAGACCTGATTTCACTCGCTGTATAGAATGTAAGAAATGGTGCACTCTGTTACTTGGCTTAAATTCAACGTAGAACTAAAGGTGAAAATTGTGTTGGTATACATGGCTGAAGCTTGAATATCTGAATATGATCTAGGTGCAGAAATAGCTCCTTTATGCAAAGGCTGTTAATCTGTGAGAACGTGGTGGTTTACGTCATGGATTTCTTGGACAGGAGGATACCATGGCAGAGAATAGCTTTTCTTTCAGAGGTAGCTCACTGAGAACACCACTGACAGTTTTTCAATTCTCTCTGCTGGGATTCATTAAAGCGGTTACAAACGTTGTTTGTACAGCTTCTGAAGAGGTTCTCATGGCTACATTTTTTAACCTATTTTCAAAACCTTGAGGGATGCAAAGTACATTTATGTTAGCAAATCATTCATTGATAGCACTCACCACCTTCACCACTCTGCATTGTTACAAACTGCTGTGCATTATTGTCAAGGGACATCAGCCGCACAATTAGCTTAACTGACCTTACAATAGATCACTTACACTTTCCCTAAGTTAAAAGAACAGGATTTTTCATTTAATTATGTGCATATCAGGCTTTGTCAGACTTGTTTGTAATTGACTTATAGTTATATCTGCACTTGCTTTGGAAGTATGCTCTCAGAAAAGAAAGTATCTGAATGTAACTTTAGATGTCCGAGAGTTGTCACTGGGGTGGTACCCTCAATGGTCCTGCTGTTGTTCTCTCTTGTAGTTTGTCCATTGCCTTTGTCATTGGTGTGACTTCCATGGTCTCTAAAAGTAAAAATACCTGCCTCTGGGTCTAGTTATTCACTGCATAGGGTACATAAGTCATTAAAGTAACACATGAAATATGAATTTACTCCTATTGTGCCAATATCTTTGTGCACTTAGAAATGTGTCTGCAAAAAAAACTGCCTGATTATATGCATAAAGAGAAATATTATGGGGAAGTGATATTCCACCTGACATTGTATCAATTATGAGGACAAAATTATGATTTTGTGTGTGTGTGTGTCCCATATATCTGTCATGTAACCTGCACCATTTTGAAATGGAATCCATTACAACCAACAATGAAAGAAAGACAGATATACTCATAATAATAGGAAGTCAAACAGAAATTAGAGTAATTGGGTCAAACGAGGTCTGTGTCCAGAAGGCCCAAATGTTTCTCATTGACTTAAAGGAAAGACTGCTCAGGTGAGCATGGTATATCATCATCAACAGCTAGGTTACATAAGCTCATTTAGCCTGGAAGCTGCCCTTCCTAATGACGAGATAGGTGGGATATTTTTAAACCTGAGAAGCAGCAGCTGTCTTTGTACTGTAGTAATTTAGGTTAACCAGCTCCCTGGCAGGTGTTAAAGTTGCCCGACACCTGACACAATAATTGGGCCTGAAAAACTCACACAAAGAGTTTCCGCAGGTCTAACCTGGGTGGAGCCGACGGTCCGGACATTACATTTGAAATGAGGCTGGTAAAGTGACAGGAAATTTGCACAAATTTGTCTATATTTTAATCCATTATCAATAAAGCTTTTCTTTTCGCATATTCCAGCTGAACTGTAGCACCAAGGATAAACAGCAAGCAATATGGGAGTGCAGATATTGCATATCGTGCTCTCACTGGAGGCTACAGTGAATGACTTCATTAATTCATTGGCACTGCCTCTGTTTTTGGGGTTACTCAGATATGCTAAAAGGAGGTTGTAATTACATTACTTTCAATGATCTGAGCGGAAAAAACTCACTGAAGATCCAAATACATTTGAATTCAGTGCTCTGTCTTTGTGGAATACAGTGGAACATCTGGCACAGATCCAGAATTGTCAAGTTTCACAACTCCCTCTCAATTAGAAAGACCAAAGGCAGTATTTAAAAGGCACACAGAGTCTTGAGCTCAAATAGTGCCATCACACGATAATAGTGTGCCTTTCTTCTACATCAACTAAAGATGTACAAACTTTGACATGGTCAATAATAAATTTCCTCCCAGTCTGAGTAATATCAGTCTCAATCTAAACAGCTATCCTCCAAGTGAAAGCACACAGAAAAGAAAAGCTTGGTAGGATCAATTGGCCATAGTTCCCTCCTCTTTCATCATACCTTCCCTTCTACTTCTCATACAAATATTTCCACTCTGATAGTAAAAAGAGCCTTTAAAACATAGGCCATGATCTCTGGTTTCTTTATCATTAAGAATCAACTATTATGGATGCCACAAAAAGGGGATTGGGTATGTTTTCTTCTTCATGGCCCCCCACAGATGAAATGTGGGGCACGATATGTACAGTGTAAGAAGAGATATATTTCTTGTCCTTATGGCTACTTTAACATTGGTTGCCTTGCTGCCATACAAGGGATTACAGATAGATTACTATTCTGATTCCTTTCCCTTTTAATTTTGCTATTTTAGTATTTATGGATGCAATCTAGAGAAAGGCAGCGCATGGATAGTGTTAGGGAGCGTATCTATTTTTTGATAGAGGTGAGATTGGAGGTAGAGACTCAGTTCTCTATTTTTCTATCAAGGGAAAATGACAGCTGTTCAAAAAACTGACCTGCAAATGGATAGAATGTCTAGCTGATGCGTACAGTTTAACATCTGATTTGAGGGCTTCCCTTTTGGTTGAATATGCATGGCATAATATGACTATATGAATATCAAATCCATAACCCTAAAACACTCGTCGTTGCATAGGGATTAGCAATAAATAAATAAAACTGCAATGCATCTTATTAAACTTATTTAATAATTCAATACACCTTTGAATTACTATAAGTTATCTCCGCCAAAAAAAGGCTATGTTGAGCATCTTATGTGAGGCTCACTAACAGCTCTGTGAAGAAAAGTGGAACTATAGACTTTTAGCTCTGCGTGGTCCCATTTTCTGTCAAACATGTCTGCTCAGTGTTCATTATAATGGTGGGGGGAAGCTGTTTACAACTTTTAAAACCCAGTATTAAATACTGAGTGATGGTGTTAAACATTTTTTTTTCAACTTAAAGGAAAGTTTCCATCAGAAACATGTCTAAATTATATGGTGGTGGTAGCAATCTTCTGTAGTATAATGTAAAAGTCACCTATTGAAAAAGACAGGATAACATTTCTACCAGAAAAACCTTTGGGATAATTCTCAATATTTCTGACCTTATAACGTGATCAGTAAATGAACAGCTTCTCCACTTAAAGTCTTCATATGCTTTGACAAACTAAAGTGAGAAACACCATTTTGTGCTTGCTCTGCGATCTTCACAAGATTCATTTCATGTCAGTCAATCAGAACTAGAGCAAACCTCCATTAGAAAAGAAAAGGAACCCTTAGATTTTTTCTTATTTATCACCAATATTTTTGCAAAGCTCATAAATATTCAACACATATCGTCCTGCGGTAAACTCAGCATGAAATCACTTTGGTTTGAGGCTTGAACGGAACGACGGTGGGGAACGACAAAATCCACGCTGCCATATATGCTGTCAAAACGGTGGTGGGAGAACCGAGACAGCCTCTCTGGCGTTCAGAGACTCTCTTTATGTAGCCTACCCATCCGTCTCTGCGCCCGCCGAAACACAGACAGCATCGGTTTGACTACTGATGCTCACAGCTGACCACAATCACCCTATCTCATAAGCATGTATTTTCCGATTTTAAGTGCTTGTTAATTACCTTTAGCTAAGGAGATGGTGTACATGGATGCCGTTACGCACCCCAGTGGGCGTTTGACGGAACGGTGGCGCAGCAGTCGCATGCACTGGGCGCAACAGAGGAGTCTCGAATATCGACGGTCTCTGGAGGGTGACTTTAAAAGTCAGAGCGGATCACATTTACTATGGACTTCAGAATCAGGGCTGTGCGCAGGAGACAGTACGGCCATTGCAATATGCAGCAGTTAACAAAAGTATGCCCTCTGATCTTCGAAAAAGGTGTCCCCCTAAGATTCTACAGTAAATATAACTTCGAAATTGATAACAACCGGCGAAATAACATCACAACATCGCAATCGCAAACACAAAAAGTCTGGAGAATTGCATTAGCCCATAGGCTTTTTACTTTTAGGGTATTTTTAAGAAGTGAGCTCTGTGGATAACAACAATTTTGATCCATACATTGTTGTAATAATCAGTAGATTACTGCGTGTTTTGCAGGCTTATTAAAGCGTAGCTTCTATTCTATACCAAATCTATTGTTTTTAAACAATTCCTTCGGGTAACTGTCGAAACCTGTAAGAATAAACCCGCACAAGTCGTCTTGACATTGCGTAAACACATCTACAGCTTGCTGTAACGGACTTTCCCTGTCACAATTTGCCGTTTGATTTCGATATTATAGTAGGCTATTTCTATTTTTGTGGCATAAACTCTACCCCGCATAGCCTTAAAACATGCATTTGCAGCAGGGAATTCTCAAACATGACTTCAACTAAAAGAACCACACACAACCGGGCTCAGATTCTCTCAGCCCCCAAAATCTCTTCCAAATTGACCCATTACACACAATATGCTGTCATCTTCTCAGCAGAACAAAGCAAGGATTTTGGAGTCTTTAGTGATTTTCCTTAACAGAACCTGCCCTCATCTGAGAGGCTTTAGTCGACAGGAACAAATCAAAACTGCCTGGAAAGGTTAAAAATAATATCTATATATGAAGCATTCACTCATCACATGAAAAAAACTGAAATGTTCCTTACTTGTATTTTGCGGCAGTCCCGTTATTCTCCAGACTGGGATAGGTTTGTAAAAAATCCCTGTTTATCGCCTGAAAGTAGTGCGCGCGTATGTATAAATATGGGCTATTTCAAGCTATTTCTGCTTTCATCCAGAGCGTGGAGCAAATCGAGTTTCCTTTTCCCCCCTTCTCTCCTTCAAGACAGATGTGAACGAGTCGCCCCACCTGCATCTTTATCGTCAAGCTGCCATCAAGGCAGGAAGTATTATTTCAGCTTCTTTGTTTTTCAAATTAAAACTCGTGCGAGGGTTTTTTTATTGCTGGAACCATTATTGTGAAGGCTTGGTACCACTGTTACGTGCATTTGCCACTGCATCCCTTGACGAGCCTCCACCTGCCTCCGCTGGAATAGCAGACACAGTGACATCAGCACCGAAGAAGCCGCCCACAGAGCGCCCCGCCCCCCCCCCAGCACCGGCTGGAGGAGGCTTCTTCACCCTCCCTTCTTCCAGGGAGAAGGGAGGTTGGAACAGGAGAGAGCCGTCGATAAGTGGATCTCCCTGCCCCGGTGTCTGGTCATGAACATAAATCCTCAGAAACAGTTTTCAGGATCATATAAAGTTATAGTTAGTGTTAACAAACATTTTAAAAGGGCATAGTGTGACATCAGATGAATCATTATTTTGTTTTGAAGAGTAAAAATGTTATGTCTCACCAACTACTTGTTCAAATTTAACCCTTTAAAGCCTGATCCAACAATGAAACAAAACAGAAAATTACTGCCCTTTTAACAAAATATGTAAAAAGAAAAAACAGAAATACATTTTTGAAATTAATAATTTATTACTATGCGATAAGTCAAGATTATTTTTTGTTTAGTCTTCTGCCCCCTGTTATTAGGTATATCTGATTGTGTACAATAGGATTTGGAGCAAAGTTTTTACCATTAAATTATGCAAAAGGTGTCAGACGCAAAACATTTCAGAAACCGTATGAATCAAATATGATACATTTGGCATTACAGGGTTAAAAACAGAAGAAAACATCTACCAAAAAACTGTCCATAATGGCCTAATTGGGAATCATATAATGGTGGGTTGATGACTTTATGAGGCACTATATTCATGTTAATAATTAATTTAGTAAAAGAAACTCTCCAAACTACTGCAATGAATAGTTTTAAAATGTGGCCATTATTATAAATGAACTAGACTAGTATTTTGGAAAACACACTTCCGAATTCAGTGTTTTTACATAATGAAGACATCCTCAGACTAGACAATATGATACAATACAATATGACTAATAAAACTAAATGTCAACCTGTCATCCTTTGAATCATAGGTAGCCTTTACAAATAATAACAGTCATGATACTGTAATTTCAACTGTATATCATCATTGGTGTGACATGATATAGGTAACACTAACAAACAGAAAAAGTCTGCTTTTTACAAGTAGAGGGAATTTATGATATTGGCTAAGTGATTGCATCTGCTATTTGCACCATGATGATTCATTATATTAAAAATAGGTTTCACTAATGTTGAAGACAAACAGGAAAGACAATTAGTTTAGGGTGCTATTGATGTGTAGAAGGTCTCGTATATCTTCAATATCTGAAAGAAACTAATCAAGATAACATTATCACCATGCTGTGGTATTCTCAAAAGTTATTAAAAAGGTTCTCTGTTGTAGTCAAGATAATGATTGTCTGTCTTACCATAACTACCCAGAAGTTTCATTTTAATGTCCCACAAACATTTGAAACAGTTTTGCTGTGATAGGTATAATTTAGAGTTTTAGTCAAGTATCCGATGCCTTTAATTGTATCTTTATGTTGAAAGCTGTTTGTTTTACTGGAATTTGAATAATTGTTTATATACTCTGGACTCTTTTATAGCCTCTCTTGTGTCTGCTGCATTCAAATGTTCATACTTTCAAAGTTCAGCAAAGGACTGTGTATTATTGAATCTATTAGATACTTAAATCCATAGATATATCATCCATAGTGTAAATCAGTTACCAATCAATTGCATAAATGAAAACCAGTGGAAATCTGAACCACGATGGGTTGTGTGCTTGTAGCACATATTGGAAACACGTGAGATCAGTTTTAACCAGCCAAGCCATTCTGTCTCTGCTGCACCACCATGTGTTATCCTAAAGATTGCCCATAGCCAAGGCTCCTGGCAAAATCTACGTGTCACCTGCAAAAGTGGGATCATTTGATCTTAGCAGGGAAGGTGGTTATTTGAGTCACGGAGACTGTCTGAAGCAAAAAATGCCCTTTTTTTGGCTCTCACTTCCAACCCCCTTCTCCCTTCACCTGTGCTCATCATGTCAGACTCTGGTCTGACAAAGTTCCTCATTAGTTTCCATCCGTAGCCTCTCTGTGGTCTGTTTCTCTGCACCTCAGTGAGTGAACATCAGGTTCTGCACATCATATTCTATATCAAGTTTTAATTGAATCTTTTTCATCCAGCCCTTAACAGATATTACCACATTAAAAACCAAGTAACAGGAATGGCTTTGTTTATATTTAAGCGTTGTAGGTAACTAATCCAAAACCACTTGAACCTATTTAACACACATATGGAACTGACACATAAGTCAATAATTTGCCTTTGAGGTTCTTTGGAGGTCTGTTCCATCAATCTAGCCTGGAGCTATCAGCATATTTAACCTTAAAGGTTTGTCCACATGAGAGAAGAGCATTTGCTGGCAGAGAAATCACAGTGCAAGTCAATGCACCTGAAGAGAGGGAGTCAATCGCAGACTTTCTGAATTACATGGACAGAAGTGGGTCAAAAAGGGTCGACACCTCTCGGAATCAATATAATATGCCTCAATATGAGATTTAAAACATTAGGAGCAAAGGGTAGGTGGGTCAATTTATCAGAAATGTTGAAGTTGTGGCTGCATTAAAGTAGGGAATCAAAATAATACATTCAATGTGAACCATGTGTCTTTTCTAATAATGCATATATAAAAAAGGAACAATTTTTGATTTAGTGATATTTGTGTCCTTCAATACATAAGAGAATCATAATATACATTAGCCCTAGCATGAAGCTTGTTTGTCCCGAATAGTCACTATGATGATGCACAGAGAGTACACATTTACCCCGAACGAACTGGAGGAAAAAGCTGATTTGTAGTTTGTTTGTAGTGAATAGCCTAAACCGCATAGTAACACGAAAAACTGCTTTTTCATGGCGTAAAATGGTTTACCATTCTTCCTCAGAAAAATTGAAGGTTATTTTTTATGTGTGGTGTGACTTTCTTCAAATTGGTAGCCTCTGTGGCTTTTGTTAAACAAAACCATCAGACTGATTGTGAATCAATGTTGAAACATGTAGTCATGCATTCAAAGCGACTTCTAAAAACAGATGAAAATATCTTACAGTTCTCACATACCAACAAAGTTTACAACTCACTAAATGTATCAGATAACTGCCAGCCTGTAATCATGATCTGATTTGAGTCCAACAGAGATTTCATGCCTTTTTAATATCAGTTTAAGTCATTGCAATTGTATGTCTTCCAGCACGTTGATTTAATATTCTCTACATATAAAGCTGGCTGATTTGATAAGCTTTCACTCGTGAGTAATTCATTTTATTGTTGGAGGACCCTGTGAGCTTGTTGTGTTGCTTCTTTGTCTCCATTGCGCTAATTAAAACTAATTGAATAGAATTGGTGGTACTGAGCCTCTGAATCACTGTGCTACCATCTCAGTCCTGCTCATCCCTGAAATGAGACAAATCAAGTGTTCCTTGTAATTATTTAAAAAAGTCAACACATAAAAAAGTAAACACACAAAAACATTGTTTGTGTTTGTTTGCGTTAAATGTTGCTGTTCCATCAGATTTACAAATAATTTCACATAAAACATAGGAGAGCTGTTTGAGAATGAACATTTGGCTGTTTGAAATATGACTATAACACTTCATTGGATTCATAAAACATGCTTCAAAAAACCTTTTTCAAGTTGACAAAAAAACAATGACCATATATTTTATGTACAAGTTATTCTGCTTCTGAATGATAAGGAAAAAATTACTATCAGACAACTGCCTCGCAGAAGTTTTCATACGTTTTAACCCTAACCCTATAGTTTTTTTCCATCAAAGGTATTTATTAAATTTCATATCAATTTATTTGGGGATTTAAAGAAATTCCCAAGGAAGACGAAAACAATAGATCAGCATCATTGAATCAAATTCAAAGAAATAAAAATTAAAAAGATGTAATGAAATAAGCAAATAATAATAGTGATGTGATTAATTACTCTAAAATTCCTCTAAGCCAAGTAAATCCACCCATGAGCAACACACAGAAAAAAGCAAACTGTAAAAAACTGAGGAAATCGAACAAGTTTTCATATAAGCTTGAATGTTGACGTATTCTAAAGACATATCAAGGATAAAAATAGAAATAGAATTCAATACGAAATGCAAGATAAATAGATAATTCAAATATAAGTATATACAATCATTTGCTTTGTCAATATAAATGTAAAATACAACAGTGAAATGCAATGGATAAAGTACTGGCAGCTGCAAATAAATGGTTGTTCAATTAGTAGTATATATATCCTTGAGAGCACAGTTGGTGGGGTTGTGTGGAAGGGGGGCAGAACAGGGGAAATGGGGGCAGAGCAGGGAGTGAAATGAGTGCTGTGACATCCTGATGGAAGAATCTGTCCCTCAGTCAGCTTGTCCTGGCCTGGAAGCTCTGCAGTCTCCTTTCTGACAGCAGCAGGCTAAAAAATCTTTTTGATAGGTGGATGAGGTCTCCCATGATGCCAATGGCTTTGGAGGTGAGAGAGGGGTGTTGTAAAACCCTTTGGGCAGTTATG
This sequence comes from Menidia menidia, assembly GCA_907169785.1. NCBI lineage: Eukaryota > Metazoa > Chordata > Actinopteri > Atheriniformes > Atherinopsidae > Menidia > Menidia menidia. The sequence goes on along the minus strand of CAJRST010014446.1, from coordinate 8,522,615 downwards.
GTATCGGGTAGATGCTCTCTACAACAATCTCTTTTTGTCTTTTCCACATTCAAGGAGAGATTATTGTACACATACAATGAGGTCAAATGGCCCACCTTATATTCCTCGAATGTGCCTTATCATTGTTCATGATGAGCCTCACCATGGTTGTGATGTTCGAAATCTTGATAAGGAGGTTGGTGTTCAGTCGGTCCACAGGGAGAAGAAGAGGGGGCTTAGCACACATCCCTGAGTGACCTCCGTGTTCAGGGTGATGAAGTTAGATGTGCTGCTGCTGACCAACACTGCTTGTGTTCTCCCTGTCAGAAAGTCCCATTGCACAGGGAGGTATTCAATCCTAGCCAGTGCGGTTTGATGATCAGCTGTCGTGGGATGATGGTGTTGAATGCTGAACTGAAGTCAATGAACCGCATTCTGAAATAAGAGTCTTTATTGTCTGGTTGTATAAAGAAGCTGGGTAAAGGGTAGTGACAATAGCATCCTGGGAAAGTGATTGGACTGATATGAAAACTGAAAGGGGTCCAAGGAAGGGCGAAGAACAGATTTGATGTGTTCCATCACTAACTGTTTAAAGAACTTTACGAGGATGGGAGTGAGTGCACCTGGACGATAGTAGCTGAAGTCAGAGGTTGAGGACTTCTTCGGCACCTCAAAGTGTATATACTTTGTGGAGGAAAAACTTTGTGTGTTTGAGGTGGAAACACCACCTGACTGCACAGTCCTTCAGTACATTGCAGGCATATTGTCACGACCGGAAGCTTTGTTGGCATTGAGCCTGCTGAGTATTCTTCTTATTCTGTCTTTTATCAGTGTAATCACCTGGTTGCCTTGAAGAAGCTGTTGTGAAGCTGTGGTATTCTGTGATTTAGTATCTAAGAAAAACAATCATATAATTTTTGAAAAATGTTTAATCCATCTATCAACAAGATGTTTTGGTTTGCAACTTATAACCAGTTGACATCTATCAATTACAATGCACTGGGGTAAAGATGTTAATATTGCATATAGCAAATATGTAAATATATTTTATGCCTTGCGTGTGCAACTCTGTATATGTGTTCTGTACACACTGATAAAGGTGCGGATGTAACACTTGATTTTGCTGTTAAATTAAATCTGAATCGCATAAAATGGTCAATACATAGGTCAACACTAAAGCAGCCTTATTTAAATGTTTTCATTTTACAAGTTAATATTGCAATCTAAGTACTTGATGAAATATGCCATTCAGTCTCCTGATGACTAAAAACATGATACATCATCAAGGAAAGAAAATACTTGTCTAACGTCGGTTTGTGTAAGAACGCTTTAGTTTAATAAGTGCATTCCCACTAAAATTGTGAAGTTTCTCATTTAAATTAAACAAAATAATACCATGCAAATTTAACACATTATATGGTTATGAGGAGAATAAGGAGGGTGGGGTTACTGTATAACCAAGAGCAAGGGTATTCAAATCTGGCCCTGGAAGGCTACTGTCCTGCAGATTTGAGAAGTTTCCTTGCTTCATCACACCTGGTTCCCCTCAATACATTCTTAAACTTGTGCAGAGCTTTGGGTAGACCCATTTCTTCAGAATTAGCAGGGAAATATCGTCCTCAAGGACCGAAGGTTAATATAACTGTCCTTGAGTGTCACTTTGGGGAACCGAGTTTAACTCTCAACATTAGCCATACACATTTCATTTTTACTCTTTTTAGTTGGGCTGGGGTTTGTCATGAAGATGTATTTTAAGGTTTAGTAGGTGAGTTGTTTTTTTTAACCCTGTTTATTTAGGTTTGTATACAGAGATATATGTCATTATTGGTTTCTTTTCACAATTCAAAATACAATCTTACAGTTTTGGACCTTAATTTTTGACAAACATACTCAAAGCATGTTTTTTTTTCCATCCAAGAAAGGACATACAGCTCAGAATGTAAATGCACAAACATACACACATCGGCATAAGAACACATTCAGCCTTACAGGAAGGACAACAGGGAATTCTGTGCTGATAATACAGCACAAACATGCACTGTCCAGCAGCTGCTGCCGTTCACTATCTTAGGGGGGAGAATGGGAATAGTTGCTTACTCTCACACTATGGATTAAGTATATGTCCTTTCAGCAGCAAGGCATGATGATAGCCATAGTGGTGCTCCCCACACCCATTTTTTATTTTATTTAACATAGCTGTAACCGCTGTAAATGTTCTGTGCTGCAACAACAATCACTGGAACAGCAGTCAGTATACATTTATTTAGGTTGTAATCTTGACGACTATCTTTCCACACAAATGTAAAAATACTGATAGGTAATGTGTCTCCAGTGGTGTGAATCTACAATTTACTAATGCTGTCATTGTTGTCAATGTTGCAGTACATGTGGGCATACACATACCATGTCCAAAGGGTTCTGTACGATAAATATGTTAGTAGCTATCATGCTTGATCATCTAATCACAACGAGGCCTTCAGGGAGCAAAATCTGCCTCTATCTCAAAATATAGCACATGCTGATCATACATTCCCCCCCACATTGCCCTTCACTACTACTGATTCATATCTCCGTGATGGTTTGCGTTGCCAACCAAATGAGGAGCTGCTGTGGCAGTTTTTCTTTGTTTGAGGGGATAATTGATGTGTTTCTAACTTTTCTTTTGCTGCTGTAATTTATTTTCTTCGACTTTGGACAGATCCAGGAAGTTTAAAATTCAAGTTATATGCTCACCTTGTAATTACCTTCTTCTTTCTCAAAGAATCTATTAATCAAATTTTTACTCAATATCATAATCGATATTCATACTTTGAAAACCTGCAAACTTTTGAAGCAATTCATAATGGACTGAAGCCAACCTTTACAACTAAAAACACAATAGAAATGGTTGAAATGTAAAATTCATATGGTTTTATGAATAAGTTATGCTTGTTTTAAATGTGATATAAACAACACATTTTACCAAGTTTGCAGAATATTACAACACTGGAAAAGCTGTGGAATGCAAAAAAAAAGATAAATTTAATTCTTCTTTTTTCATCCAGTTTTTGCATTGCTCCCTGCATTTTACAAAATGTCAGTACAGACATTTATGTGTTTATATTAAATTTATGGGCTGTGATTTCAGATTTTGCGGTGATTCTCCCTTGTTGTTTGCTTGTGTGTAAACCATGGATGTCTGTTTTTGTTTTGTTGTTTTTTTTCCGCTACAGCTATAGGTTGGGTTGAGGAAGATTGTGAGTTTATTGTCCTGGTTAGATTTTGGACTTTCTCTTGCAGACTGTCAACTCACTAAATGTAAAAATCACTCTTCCTGAAGTGGTGTTTTCGCTCAAATCAACCAAGTTTCTCCTGTGCATTAATGTTCCCATTGGTGAAAAAGTGGCACATTCCCCCGTGCTCTTAACCAGTCCTCTTCATGCTAACCTCTCATGGAAGTCCTCCTTTGGATAGCTGACATTAACGATCTACTCGCCAGGCCATAACCCACAGCTCTACCACCCACATGTATTAACCAGTTGCGTTCATTGTTAAGCATCTTATCTAGTAATGTTGAAATAAACAATGAAACAAGATATTTAAGTTATCTTGCTCTGGATTTCTCTTCTCACTTCAGGAACTCTAACCTTATGTGTGCAAAGATCACCAGATTCTCTGTTACTTCCGTAAATCTTTTATCCCTGTTTGTTTTTGCTCCCATTGTAGTTGCACACCAGAATTGAGTCTCTGGAAGGTCTCTGTTGCGTATTTGCGAAAATGTTTTTGATATGAATAAAGTTGTTAGCCCAATTATTGTAGTGGAAGCCTGAGAATAAACCAAAGAAACTAGCAGTTTGGAATGTATTCTTGTCACATGTAATGTATATCAGAAAAAAGCCTAAAGATCCAGGTGTAATGGACATTAATATTCTTGGGCTGGCCCTGCCTGTGATACGGGAAGTCTGGACGCAACCAAGTCTTATTGACTATTACCCTCTCACATGATCAGGCCAACTCCCAATCCATGCAAAGTTCCACTGAGAAGTCATAAGAAATGTGTGTGCATGAATGTTGTCCGTGAAGTCATGTATTGCACGTCTCATAGAAAGAAAAATTTGGAAAGAGGTGCAAGTGTGGCAAGAGGAGTCTGTGGACAGTCCTCAAGACCAACAAAGTCAGGACCAATCAGAAGCTGTGACTGACAAAGGAAGTCTACAGGCTTTTAAAGGCTTGGAATGCTGCCTTCACGGCATGAGACCATGATGGCCTGAGGACAGCAAGAGCCAATCTGTTATATGGCATCAGAAAGACAGTGCTCCTAGCCCACCGCTTCAGCCCTGCTGCAGACCACCGACAGCTCAACCTCCATGCTAAATGAGCCGGACGGGTTCTCGCTTTAATTCAGTCTATCACTATTTTTACTATAAGGCAAGTTCCCTCTGAACCTTTTGAAACAATGACCACTGACTTTTATTTACTTTTTCACTGGTGTTTGTTGGAAACCATTTTTTTTGCACCATAACCTATCAAAAAACTCCATATACAGTAGAACCTCTACTTAATAGTGCCTACACATATGAATTTTCCAACATCTGAAGTGAAATTCAATTAAATATTCGACTAGAAAGCCAAAGTAAATTTACAACATACAAAATATGAGGTCAGAGTCATAGAATTTTTTACAAATAAATAAGCCAAGTCAGTTTAAAGTTCACGTAGTGAAAGTTATAGTAAGTTACGGTACATACTGTATCTCAGCCACCACCTTTTACCTCCGCACTGACGGTCGGCCAGTCTCCGAGGTGAAGTGCCAATAAAAAACCCTTTTTCTTGATTATTTCTTTATAATTGATTTATTTTTACATCTCTGTCATATAAAGCATTTCTTTTTATTGCTATGTGAAATTATCTGCAGTATGTATTGAGGAATTATCATAGTTTTTTGGGGCTGTGGAACGAAACATACGAATTACAGTGCATTCTTATGGTATTATTTAAAACCAACATATAAATATTTTAAAATACGAAGCGGGTCCCGGAATGAATTAAATTCGTATGTGGAGGTTCTACCGTACACATGTACACATACATAACAAACACAGGAAATTGTTAACCACTATGCCAGGGGTGTCAAACTCCAATGGCTGCTTTCCTGCATGTTGAACATCACCCTGCTTCTACACACCTGATCTATTCAAAACATTAAGCTCTGCATATTCCTCCTAATGATGCAGTGATGTGAGTCAGCTGTGTAGAAGCAAGGAAACACCTAAACCTCCAGGACAGCAGTATGATCAGGAAAATCTCAGTGGGTGATTGCAAGTCATTCCTTCAGTTTCTTGCTCAACCCCCTTTTTCTTTGGGCCATCTCTCAGTTAATACACTATTCTTATTCTCCCTCCATCTTGATTCAGTTTAATTTGCTAGGCCGGCATGGGAAGTGTGCATTTATGTCACCCAGACATCCGCAGGGGTAACTGATGGTGCAATAACCATAAGGAAACAATGCACTCAAACAGGAGGGAGTAGGTATCGCTATTGAACCATTAAATAAGGGAGAACTCAATGCTCCGAATGACTATCTGTAGAGGAAATGACAGTCTATTTCCTGCAAAAGACTCCACCCTGTACAACATCTTAACTGGATCAAAGTGTGAATGAGTAACTTCTAATTTGAGCAGTTTTGGGTTTGTATGCCATAAAAAACTAATTCATGAGGGTGGATTAGTTTTTATTGTGTGGATATACAACATACATGAGTGCAAATGATTAATTTATGATGATGCTATAATCGCTCACAAAAAGTGAGTTCTGAACAAGAAAAAAGACTGTAAGCACAATTTAAAAAAATGAATTCTATGCAGCACAATGTTTGCGTTGTTTTGTTATCCTACCAGACAACTTTTTTTTTCTAAATTCCAATAAGTGAACCTCTGCAACAAGCAATCAGTTTGAAGGTGAGCTCAGACGCAGGTGTTACCAATCAGTGTGATCATAGGTAAAAAATGAGCAGTTTGCCTGTTTCATTTAAATAAGTCGGCAGAAACCAAACATAATAATCAAAACGTGAGCAAAAATACAAGGTGTGTGTTGTTGATTTATTTTTAATAAGAGACATGTTGCTTTAACCCTTTAAAGCCCGATCAAAAAATAAAACAAAACTGAAAATTACTTTTTTTTTGTTTGAAGTCTTTATTTGGCCTTTTAACAACATATTTAAAATTTAAAAACAGAAATACATTTTTGATATTAATAATTTATTACTATGCGATAAGTCAAGAGTATTTTTTGTGTAGTCTTCTGCCCACTGTTATCAGGTGTATCTGATTGTGTTCAATAGGATTTTGAGCAAAGTTTTTACCATAAAATTACGCAAAAGGTGTTAGACTCAAAACATTCCAGAAACCCGACGTATCAAATATGATACATTTGGCGTTATAGGGTTAAAAGGATTATGTGCACTAGTCTTCTCCCAACTCTCAGTCACACAGGTTGAGAATAAATGGGCATTTGTGAAATTCATTATCTACCACAGGGAAAGGGATATGGGACAAACCACACTGCACAAGAAAAATGTGTGCGATAGTCTGAAAGTTCAAAGGCTGAACATAGTGCAACTTCTTATTCTCCAAAGACCTCTCTCACATTAACTAATGTTGAATCTCATCTACTGTTAATACACTATCATGAGACCGCTGAACAACAATGGTGTGCATTGGGTGGCTGCTGGAAAAAAAACAATCCTATCCAGAACACATGACGTATGTGTTTTCTTTATGCAATTTGATTCCCCGAAGATGCTTTAGCCATGGTTTAGCTTTAGCCGTCTCCAACTCCGGTCCTCAAGGGCCAGTATCCCGCAGGTTTTAGAGGTTTCCCTGCTTTACACCTGATTCTGATTAAGAGGATCAGTTCAAAGGCCCGGCAAAATCCTGATAAGGGCACCCTGACCAGATTCAGGTGTGTTTAAGCAGGGAAACTTCTAAAACCTGCAGGACAGTTGCTGTAGAGGACCAACTTTGGGGACCCCTGCTTTAGGCCATACTTCAGGAAATGTGAAAAAGAAAAAAACTTGTAAACATTAATAAATTGTAAAGCTCCACTTGGTTTTATAGTCAAAACAAATAAGAGAGCCAGAGACTCAAGCCAGATCAAAGTCAACAATAATACTCAAAAATATGGCTGCAACCTTTATGCCACAGTCACAACAAATGGTAGAAGTCAAGCAGCATTAGCTTCCATGTAGCATCATCTTTTATTGTGGCACTTAATATTGATATTGTAGGGACCTCGGTGTGAGAAATATTGGATTGTTCTTGCAACTTCATTCTGTTATACCATTTTTTTTTCCTCTTCAAAATGCACTATGCTTTATAGCACAATTTCAGAATTTGTTCATTGTGGTGGTCTGTAATGACTCCAGCAGACAACATACTTAGTCACCAGAGAAGGAAGATGGTAACATTTGCATTTTTTAAGTCTTTTCAAGATAGTTGACCAAGGGGGCTGGAGCCTCTCCCAGCTGACATAATAGTGCAAACACCTGCATACTTGAGAATGGTCTGACTTCACGTTTGCCATTTAGTTGGTTTGCAGTCAACTATTTGGACAGTTTTGGACTGTTACGACCCCTCCCCCAAGACCACCAAGGGTAAAAATTGGCACTGGGTCTAACACAAAATAAGGTACCCTGAGCAGTTGGTTTCAGTAGGAAAAAAGATAATTTAATTTATATTTCAACATAAAGTCACAATAAACATACACAGGGAAGCTTTTAGCTTCAGGGTCTCCAAGGCCAAAACAACAAACAAAACATCCCCATTTTAATTATAAAGTAAAAACACTTTCTAGAAAAGGACTGAAAACAAAGTACAAAACCTGGACTCCCTGGCTAACCAATAAACAGGAGAAAAACGGTTAAACAAAATGGCAGAGAACCCCTACCAGCTTCCATTGTGAAGAAAACAAAATTATAAACACTTTAAGTTTCACACAAAAGCTCACGGCAAAGTTATCCCAAATCTCAAAGTCAGTTCACCAACATGATCCCTTCAGATCAAGGCCCAGGGAGACAAAAAAAGGGGCCTGACATCTCTGGTCTGGCTCTCTTTATGGGGTGGCTGACGAGCTCCAACACATTACACCTGTAGCAGCCAGGTGGAACTGAAACGCAAAAGAAAAAACTCTCTCATAAGGAGAGCCCCTAGAGGTCAGTGACCGCAACATGGACCATTTCTATCCAGATCCCCTTTTAAAATATGTTACAATAGTGTGTTAATTTCTTCTAAGCATATCTCCAAGGTGTAGATGGTAGTAGGGGAACTTGCCAAGAGGATATCTGAATTACATTGCAACTGTTAAGAAATGCAACAAAAATCAGAGAAAGAGCGAGAGTTGTAGAAATAAGTTGGCAACACTGCTGAGTGTTTTTGCTTTTATCTTCTATCTGTCACTGTGTCATCCAATGGACTTTAAAAGTTACAGAGTAATGTGCTAACAGGTATAGCATGCCTGACAGAAACTCTCAGTCAAAAAATACCTACAAAAAAGCATGGAAAACGTCTGCTTCCACTTTTGCAAGCATTCCATTATAGCTTCTCTAAAATTATGTTTAATTCAGGGTGCTGTCTTATTTTTCAGCACACTGGATGTCCAGAAGGTTGAAAGCATGCCAAACTCAGCAGCATAAATAGTGTACTGGTGCATATTTGAATGTTTTAAGGTGCCGCGGTGCATTCTACACACTTCTGTACAAATCTCTGTGTCAATCCAAGTAGCTCTTAAATGTCTCAACAATAATCACCCCACCGGAACTCTTAATTTTCTTATGGAGCAACAGAATGCCTCTAAGTTTTGCATATATGACTACAGAGCTTGAGGTTTCAAAGCAACTTCTTTCCTGGAGATGGATGTCTTTGTGGCATTATTTATTTTCCGTCCAATCGTTTCTTAAAAAGAGAAGAAAATAACTTGGTAACTGTTTGCAGTGAAAAACCATGCCTCTTCTTTCAATCTGAGTTAAATTAGAAAAGAATGTCCATGTATATGTGTGTAAAAAAAATTTTTTGTTTCATCATACAAAGGGACACATGATCTTCATCTAAATTCCAAACCATACAGCCTCTGGAGGTGAGACATCGTCATGCCACCGGCCTACTTCTGCATTAGAGCCTAAGGGAATCTTCCAATTATTGCTTTCACCTCCTCTGCCTTTTTATCCAATCCACATCCTTCCTAAAAAAAAATGTGCTGGACACAGTCTAACCTAGATTCAGAAATATCAGTATCAGCATGGGTAAAATTGCAAATCACATTGATACCAAGCACTGTCCGTATTTCTTTTAGATGCCTTTTAGCTGTAGTGGTCAGTTTTGCCTGACCATTCCTTATTTTTTTGCATCTCCAAAACTCATACTCCATGATAAGAGAGTGTTATATCACACACTATGTGAAGCTTTTCTCTCAGTTATGCTACCTCCATATAACATCAGACATGCTCCCATCGGGTGTCTAACCCTTGATAAACAATTTTTCATGTAGTTATTTTCCTTCATACGCTGTAGTTTCAAAGATGAAAATGTTTTTGAGGCCCACCTGATGACCTTACATTGTTTTAGTTCCTCTTTGTATTTTCTTCCCTCTGCTTCAAAAGGGAGTTTATTTTACTTCCAAGCTCTGCAGACAGTATTTTCACTGTGATGGTGCAAGGGAGGATGATGCTATTTGTTCTCTGTGGCTTTAGCAATAGTAAACAAGTTAGTGAAGTGCATATTGGGGTTATTAATCCCCTGTCTGGCCATAACTTTGACCCTGATATTCCATGATAATGGTAGTCTTATTCTTATGCAGTCTTTTTCTTATGCATTCTGGTTAGAATTGAAGCTTTGGTAAGTTTATTAAGACCTCTGAAAATACAGTTCCTCTACGAAAGTGATATGACCAAAATAGATCTTCTGTCTCTCTATGTGGGTTTGTATTAATTTATTTATGCCGGCAGTCTGGATTTGGGGACAGATATGCCAAATCCCAGCATGGAAATCTACACACTCAAGGGGGTATTTTCCACAGAAATGCAAACACATATATATATATATTTTTTTTTTCCATGTCTTGGTTTTTTACTTACAGTTGGTTGATCCGTTTGAGCGGTACACAATGCATTATATGAGCTGTCTACTTGTCATCCACTGATGTCCTTCAAGTGCAAAAGCCTGCTGAGCCTATGTTTATTTTCTTCTTAAAGTAAAAAAATTGTGACATTGAAATCTCGTGTTGATTTTTGACTGAGCTGGCCAAAGTAGGTTATTTTAGGCAGAGTCAGCTGAATGTAGTGTGTGTTTGTGTTTGTCCTGCCCTGATGTCTGACTTTCGCTCCGTAGTTGAAAACGCCAACCTTACTTCGAAAGGTTACCCATAACAGGCTCACATAAGTACTTATTATGCTAATTAGAGGTGATATTAAATTCAATGAGCTGCTGACACTTTTGTCCCTCGTGTTGTCCTCAGTGCATGTTTTTTAAACCAGCTCTGTGTTTCCTCTTGTCAATTTTACGCAAGATGCTAGTCTTAGCATCTGTTTCCAAATCACAAAGAAAAGAAGCAGTAGAGCAGTAGACCTGTGCACTGGGAGTACGGAGGAAGCAGCTGCTGCCTGCCTGATGCGGTGCTCATTGCACATCTCTTGTGTAAACACCAAATTAAGCGATGATGTATTTACTTTTAACTGAGTTTTGAGAAATCCCTCCCTGACTCCTGGTTACATAGGACTCTATTAAAATAGAAAGTATTCAGAAACCAGGTAAAGACAAGATAATTTAAGGCTCAGGAGAAGTTGAAAATTATTGTATCTGACACAAACTATTCAGTTTTTAACAAATGTATCATAATTTGTTCAAACTGTGATTGGAAAAATCTGCTAATGTCATACTTGTAAAGGTATCAGCTGGTTTTACAATAAGCATAATCAATGTCTCCTTTGCAAGTACAAGGACTATTCCATCACATTCTTTCTGATGTATAACCATTATTCTAGTCTCACTCTTTCTAACAACATTAATTTTGTTTCCTGCAGAGTAAGTTAGCTGCCAATATATTTGTATTATTGGAAGTTGGATGGGCAATGTTAATGTGAGTCATGAGACTTAAGTATATGAAACCCAAGTGGGTCATCTTTGACACATGTCCGTAAAATCGACTTCATTTTTTTTCTTGCACAGTGCAGTTCCAGTTTTTGGTTTTCAGTTTTGATATTCCCTCTAATTCACTATAGAAGACTTAAACCAGTGACGTTTCAGTTCAACTTAGGTTGTTAAACCGTCCTGATATTTTAGTATTTAGCAGCATGAAGTACAGCCTTTCAATGCATTGCTATGTTATGCTCTGGGAAATACAACGGGTTTACGGATAAATATTTATGACTGAAATTACATGTATTATACAGACTATTTATTGGTTTCCTCAGTAGAATTTCTGTCACTGCCTTTACTTTTTGCCTCCAAACAGGAGCTATTTCCACATTGCGACTGCACTACACCCCCACTACAAGATGACCTTGTAATAATCTCATACAGAATGACTAAAGAGAGGCAGTGTAAGTGCCCTGTCAGTGTACACTTTTAAACAGCATAGTAGCGTCACTGAATCAGGGGAGTGACGGCAGCATCGTTGCCTCTAGCACTATGTTCTGATATGCCGGCTCTCCTTTACATACACATCAATTCACTTCTGTGACTACATCTTTTGCTGACTAAGAGGCTTGTCAGCTTTGACCCTTCATTTGGTCTTGGTACCTTACAAACAGACTTGAGGTAAAAAGGAAGGCAAAGCAGTTCATCTTTCCATGAGCACTGTAAAATGATCAAGTCAAGCTTATTCAGCCTGACATCTAGCATTTTTAATGTAGGTATTTGCTTTTATACAATTCTGTTTATGTTAACGTAGCCTTACAAATAGATAAATAAAAACATGTATAAAAATAGATAAGATTGACTTTTAATCTATTGAAATCACTGTCTGTTTTAATATAATCTTTTTAATCTGTGTACAATCACAGTTCATCGTGGAATGGGTCACCAACCTCGGAAACATATATATATATATATAAACCAGGAATTCACAGTGTATCATTTTTTTAATAATATTTTTGTGTATTACTGCTGTAAATAAGTATTTGAGAACCTGTGAAAATCAAGGTTAATATTTGGTACAGTAGCTTTTGTGTGCTATTAAATAGGTCAAAAGTTTCCTGTAGTTTTACAGCAGGTTTGCAACAGGTTTTCAACTGCAGCAGGGATTTTGGCCCATTCCTCCACACAGATCTTCTCCAGATCAACCAGGTTTCTGGGCTGTCGCTGAGAAACACGGAGTTTGAGCTCCCTCCAAAGATTTTCTATAGGTTTTGGGTCTGGACACTGGTTAGGCCACTCCAGAACCTGGACATACTGTCATGTTGGAAGACCAAGCCACCACCCGTTTTCAATGTTGTTCCCCAAAATCCTGCAACACATGGCCCCAGTCATCATCTCCTTAATATAGTGCAGTCGTCCTGACCCATGTGCAGAAAAATGCACGTGCTTCCACCCCCATGCTTCACAATAGGGATGTTGTTTTTGGGATGGTACTCATCATTCTTTGTCCTCCACTCACGGCAATTAGAATTATGATCAAAAACTTCTATTTTTGTCTCATCTGACCGCAGATCATGATTCCTCATGATCATCCAAATGGTCATGGGGAAACTTATGAGAGGCCTGGACATGTGCCGATTTAAGCAGGGGAACCTTTTGTGCCATGTATAACTTCAAACGACATCTTGGCGTATTATCAACAGTAACCTTGGAAACAGTGAGGCTAGCTCTCTCAGGTCCTTTACCAGCTCCTCCTGTGTAGTTCTGGGCTGATTCCTCACCTTTCTTAGGATCATTGATACACCACGAGGTGAAAACTTGCATGGAGGCCCAGTCCAAGGGAGATTGACAGTCATGTTAAGCTTTTTCCATTTTCTAACAGGTGCACCAACAATGGACGTTTCTCGCCAAGCTGCTCGGCAATTGCTCTCTTTAGATATTATGTCTCTTACTATGAAATGGGCATACACTTAAAATGAAAATTTCAGACCCCTCCATGATTTTTAAGAGGGAAAGCTTGCATTGTCGCAGGGTGTTCAAATATTTATTTTCTTCACTGTATACATATCTATGTGTTTATATGTATACAGTGAAGAAAATATGTATGTGTGTGTGTATGCTAATGTATAATTCCACTTCCTCCACTCTGCCCCACTGTCTTTATATACTATTAATTTCTTTGTGCCAGAGATCATATTGGAACATAATTTTTTTGGGCTCATCCCAAGGATAATTGGGGATAGGAGGTTGTGTCTCTGAGGTCGGTGAAAACCCTGAGGGCACCTGTTCAAAGCTCTGGGGACAGATCTTGCACTCTGGGCTGCTGCTCCAAGAACAACCACCTTTCCAGGGGAATTAGCAAAGGGCATGTTAACCTGTCAAAATCAGAGTGAGGAAAGCCTGTGCAGGCAGCTCAGTCTCACAGGATCTGCTTTCCTTTACTGTGACCACCAGCAACCATACACTTAAGGTGCTAAGACAACTTGTTCAGAATTGAATACAGACAATGTCTGTGGTATCATCCATAGAAACACAGAGACACAACAATCACATACATACAGCTAACATTCACATGGCAGGATTACTCAGACATAGACTAATCATGCTAACCATGCTCTTTTGGCAGGGTAAGAGAATAAGGGTTTGACTGTGAATTTAGGTCACTACAAGAGAAAAAAAGTGAATCAAAGTGTATTCTCTCCCCTCCTTCCCTATGCAAACATACAGAATAAAAGACACACCACTGAAAACAGCAAATCTTTTGGCAAAATAGTAAGCTGGAGCCCGGTGATGTTAGCCTGGGACTCTTGTCCTCATTGTTTAGTTTTTTTTTTCTTTGTCTGAGCTTATGTTCTGAAACGTAGCCAGAGAGCTTTACTGGAGAGATTTTTCTGCGACACTCTAGGTCAGAGAGTTGTGGCAAAATGAACCCATACTTTGAATATCTCTGCCCTAACTGAGCACTATCGGTCCCAGTGGACTGACAGAAAGCGGCTGTTGTGTATGAGATTTAGAACTGCTTCTGGCTTCTGGCCCCATAACTGGATGGGCTGGGGGTGACACAAAATCCTGACTGGAGTCGAGGTTGAAAAGCTGCTTATCATGTCGTAGTGCTCTCTGCCTAAGGGACTGGATTTTGGCAAGGGTCAATGCTTCCGTGACGGTTGAGTATAGGTGATTTGTTTGGAGGCAATGCTTGTCTACTCTATTTCAAACCATTGAGGGAATAAAAGGGCCCTTATGGGTTTAAAGAAATTAAACAAAAAAAAATAGACAAGCAGAATTCAATTACGCTCACAGTTTTAGGTACAAACTGTGTGTCATCATGAGTTCATAAGTGGCAGTTGCGCTTCACATTTCACAGTTATTGATATAAAATAATGTTATCTGTGTTTTTGAGCAAACAGATGTGCTGACATTTTTTCATTAACATTCAAGGTTTCATGATTGACTCAACTTTATCAGAAAAAACACAAAACAGTTTATTCTCCTGTGAATGAATGATTTATATTATTTCAACACATAGTATTAAGTGTATTAGAATTTAGAACATATTTAAACTTCCCTTTGTAATGTCTAAAATCTTAGGCGCTGAAGTAGTTAAAGAGAAATAACTATAAATCCAAGATCGAGTTCCAAGGACACGAAGAACATGTTGTCTGACAAATTGTAAGACAGACTTTAACTTTTGGTCACGTGTCTCTAAAGTATGTTTATCTATTAGTTTTTTGTCTACTCATTTAGCATCAAATTAAATCATCATTATTAAAATTTAAACACTTTGATTTAATTGGGTAACTCAGTGGTAGAGCATTTGATTGCAGATCATATGTCCCTAGTTCAAGTCTCAGTGACGCCCTGCTTTGTAAGTCTGCCCTATTCACTAGAAGGCAAACATGCATTGACAATGCGGCTTCCCAGACAATATATATATATGTATATGTATATGTAAATATATACATACAAAGGTTGGACAATGAAACTGAAACACCTCTCATTTTAGTGTGGGAGATTTCATGGCTAAATTGGACCAGCCTGGTGGCCAATCTTCATTAATTGCACAATGAACTAATAAGAGCAGACTGTGAAGGTCCAATAAGCAGGGTAAGAGCACATTTTTGCTCAAAATATTGCAATCCACACAACATTCTGGGTGACATAACAGAGTTCAAAAGAGGACCAATTGTTGGTGCACGTCTTGCTGGCGCATCTGTGACCAAGACAGCAAGTCTTTGTGATGTATCAAGAGCCACGGTCTCCAGGGTAATGTCAGAATACCACCAAGAAGGACGAACCACATCCAACAGGATTAACGGTGGACGCAAGAGGAAGCTGTCTGAAAGGGATGTTCTAGTGCTAACCCGGATTGTATCCAAAAAACATAAAACCACGGCTGCCCGAATCACGGCAGAATTAAATGTGCACCTCAACCCTCCTGTTTCCACCAAAACTGTCCGTCGGGAGCTCCACAGGGTCAGTATACACGGCCGGGCTGCTATAGCCAAACCTTTGGTCACTCGTGCCAATGCCAAACATCGGTTTCAATGGTGCAAGGAGCGCAAATCTTGGGATGTGGACAATGTGAAACATGTATTGTTCTCTGATGAGTCTGCCTTTACTGTTTTCCCCACATCCGGGAGAGTTACGGTGTGGAGAAGCCCCAAAGAAGCCTACCACCCATACTGTTGCATGCCCAGAGTGAAGCATGGGGGTGGATCAGTGATGGTTTGGGCTGCCATATCATGGCATTCCCTTGGCCCCATACTT
>CAJRST010014446.1:8485460-8506754 GCA_907169785.1 Menidia menidia | reverse complement strand
GAGGAGCGAGTCAGGAAACATTTTCCTCCACCAGCATCACGTCGTGACCTGGCCTCTATCCTGCAAGAAGAATGGCTTAAAATCCCTCTGACCACTGTGCAGGACTTGTATAGGTCATTCCCAAGACGAATTGACGCTGTATTGGCCACAAAAGGAGGCCCTACACCATACTAATAAAGTATTGTGGTCCAAAACCAGGTGTTTCAGTTTCATTGTCCAACCCCTGTATATACAGTAGGGGAAATAAGTATTTGACCCCTTGCTGATTTTGCAGGTTTGCCCACTTACAAAGAATGGAAAGATCTATAACTTTAATCATATGTACATTCTAACAGTGAAACACAGAATCCCAAAGAAAATTCCAGAAAATTGCACCATATGAATTTATAAAAATTGATAACCATCTGATGAGGAAAAACAAGCATTCTTTGTAAGTGGGCAAACCTGTAAAATCAGCAAGGGGTCAAATACTTATTTCCCCCAGTGTATATATATATACAGGGGTTGGACAATGAAACTGAAACACCTGGTTTTAGACCACAATAATTTATTAGTATGGTGTAGGGCCTCCTTTTGCGGCCAATACAGCGTCAATTCGTCTTGGGAATGACATATACAAGTCCTGCACAGTGGTCAGAGGGATTTTAAGCCATTCTTCTTGCAGGATAGTGGCCAGGTCACGACGTGATGCTGGTGGAGGAAAATGTTTCCTGACTCGCTCCTCCAAAACACCCCAAATTGGCTCAATAATATTGAGATCTGATGACTGTGCAGGCCATGGGAGATGTTCAACTTCACTTTCATGTTCATCAAACCAATCTTTCACCAGTCTTGCTGTGTGTATTGGTGCATTGTCATCCTGATACATGGCACCTCCTTCAGGATACAGTGTTTGAACCATTGGATGCACATGGTCCTCCAGAATGGTTTGGTAGTCCTTGGCAGTGACGCGCCCATCTAGCACAAGTATGGGGCCAAGGGAATGCCATGATATGGCAGCCCAAACCATCACTGATCCACCCCCATGCTTCACTCTGGGCATGCAACAGTCTGGGAGGTACGCTTCTTTGGGGCTTCTCCACACCGTAACTCTCCCGGATGTGGGGAAAACAGTAAAGGCGGACTCATCAGAGAACAATACATGTTTCACATTGTCCACATCCCAAGATTTGCGCTCCTTGCACCATTGAAACCGACGTTTGGCATTGGCACGAGCGACCAAAGGTTTGGCTATAGCAACCCGGCTGTGTATATTGACCCTGTGGAGCTCCCAACGGACCGTTTTTGTGGAAACAGGAGAGTTGAGGTGCACATTTAATTCTGCTGTGATTTGTGATTTTTCTGCAGCCGTGGTTTTATGTTTTTTGGATACAATCCGGCTTAGCACCCGAACATCCCTTTCAGACAGCTTCCTCTTGCGTCCACAGTTAATCCTGTTGGATGTGGTTCTTCCTTCTTGGTGGTATGCTAACATTACCCTGGATACCGTGGCTCTTGATTCATCACAAAGACTAGCTGTTTTGGTCACAGATGCGCCAGCAAGAGGTGCACCAACAATTGGTCCTCTTTTGAACTCTGGTACATCACCCATAATGTTGTGAACATTGCAATATTTTGAGCAAAACTGTGCTTTTACCCAGCTAATTGGACCTTCATAGTCTGCTCTTATTGGTTCAATGTGCAATTAATGAAGATTGGCCACCAGGCTGGTCCAATTTAGCCATGAAACCTCACACACTAATATGAGAGGTGTTTCAGTTTCATTGTCCAACCCCTGTATATACATATAGTCAATACACTTTTTTTTCCTTGTATCACCGTGTACCGTGCAATTTTTAAATGTTAATGTCTCAGTGTTAATCTGTTGTTTTCTTACATTGTGTCAGTTTTGTTTATATTGTTTTATCATTACCTTTTTTAACCTTATTTAAATTCACAATGCCTTTTTTATGCTGTTTCTCTTTGCCCTTAAACTAATAAAGTTTTTTAATTGAATTTCTATCTAAATACTAATTTCTATTGAAATATATAATTATCTTTTTTTTACGAGTGCCTGGTTCCCCTAGACATTTTCCAGGCACCTAGCTCCAATCCAATGCCTGTGAGAAATGTTTTATCTTTGCACATGGCGGACAGGCTATATGACTATCTGCATTTTAAAAAGGGAATATACTCAACATTGAAGTATTCTGTATCAAAACAATGGGAAGTCATGGTAAGTTCATAATGACTATTGAATCACAGAATGTTTGCATAACGACAAATTAAACAAAGAAAAACAACAATTTTGGTTCTTAATGTATAGCAGCAACAACAGAGACATGATAAAACTTTTTGCTCAACCAAATTGTAAATCAGTCTTGTTTGTGGGAAACATATTTAGAAGAAGAGGGCTACATGCATGAATAATCAATAGAAGCTTTTTGAATGTCAGCACACTCTTGCCAGTCTGGTTATAGATCTCACCAATGTCATGGATTGTGGCATCTAGTTTTTAGCCTCAACACTAATGGCCTAGTGCAGTGAGCCCTGGGAAATTAGCTGCTCACCGAAGCATGCTGCAAGTAGCCTGGTGTACCACAGTCGGAGAATAAGCAGTAACACATAGGTCAGAGGAATCAATGTCCTTTAGGGACCACGATGAGAGTTCTAAACTCACTCTAACCTTAGCCAGTTGTTGGGTGTAATTATTCAGGTACAGTGTCAGAGGGTGGGAACTGCTGGTGCAGAAGTCAGCCGCTGTATGCCATGGTTGAGAATCTTATCAAGTCTTATCAAATGTACACACTGGCAAACGTAGGTGCTTTTTTCCATTTAGACAGATTGATCTCTGATAACAGGGATAAAATGGCTTTTTGAAATTCAGACATAGAAGACTGTTTGTTTTCCTCATATTGCATTTATCTTAACATTTTTCAAACCAATCAGTCAATACGTTTTTTTATGGTTAAAAAAAACACGAGACTTGAAAGGTAGTTCTAGCTTTATCTTTTTCTTTACATTCCTTCTTTTACTCAGTCAGAAACTCGACATGAGAATGCTTGGGGGGACAGCTAACTGAAATGTCAAGAAAGCAGGGCAACAGGCTGTTACTTTAGATGTTTGGGCAGCAATGATAAACGCTTCACTCACCCAAACAGCTAACCTTAAAAATTTCCCAGAAGACTTAACTTGCATTTTCCAGCTGCAGCTAATTTGCCCATTGCATATGGTACAGCATCATGATGAGCTAAAATCTAAGTGTTGATGATGTCTGTTTTTTACCTTTCATGCTTCCATGGGTGTATTGGTGATTTAGATGGCAATTTACGGATTTAAAGATGAAATTGCTTTCTTTATTTTTGATGACATTATATGTTACTGTCCAAAATATATCCATTGGAAACTCACAACAGGAAATCAAGCTGCTCTGCTCAGCCAAGTGCATCATGTGAATGTCTTTGCCTATGGAGGAGAAGAAAGAAACCCCCTTGTTATGATGACAGAGGTGACATTGCTCTGAGGCTGCCATTTCTGCTGCTGACTCCTCTGTTTGACCGCTGCCTTTAACAGACAGTTCTAAATCTGCTGCTTCTTATTTTTTGTGTATGTCATAAAATGCAAAATTACCTGTTTCTATGCAAGTGTTCTTTTAACAAAAAGTGCAAAATGCTGCTGTTCTCTGTATGATTATTGTAGCTTGTCCCGCATCTGCCTTTTCAATGATGAAACTGCCTCTCCTGTGTTCTGACACCACTTGTCTCTTCTCATCAGGACACTTTGATGGAGGCAGTCAGTCTGGCATGGTCACATTTGTCCCTGACTCACAAATCGCCCTTACACATGTGCATCATTTCTCACGCATGGCACATACACATGCACCACAGGACTTCTGGATTCACAATAATCTCCTGTCTATTTCTTTTCCCATCTGATACTCAACACCTAATAAAAAAAGGGAAAATTGATAGAAATTAGACAAATGTATACATTCATCCCAACCTGTCTTATAAGTCCAACAATTACATCAGTCATCACAGTCAGGAACTATTATTTCCAGAAAATGGAAGATGAGAAATCATCTGTACATATTAGATAGTTACATACAAACTCCAGCTTTGATCTGTTCTGTTTTGTTAGGTGGAACATCTTGCTCCTCCAGTATAGATTATGTGTAGGCTACTTGTGAACCAAAGTTCTAGCAAAGAGAATGCAAGACGGCTGAGCAAAGGCTGCTGCAGACTTCCATTCTTTCTTATGATCCGGGCATCCTGATGCTCTTTCAATACTATGACAAAGTAGAAACATTTGTTTCCAGTCAAGCAGTTTTTGTTCGAGCTTCAGTGCTTCTTAATAAAGATATTGTTCAAATTGGGGAGCCAAGAACTGTTGGTTGTCAGTTCAAGGTAAAATGTTCTCGTCTTTCATCATCTTTGTGATTTCACAATGTCTTTGAACACAGTGTTACTGTGTTACTGAATTCAGCTCACCATTCAGAGAATAAAACCTGTTGAATGCCAGCAGAGGCTAGACATACTATTCACCGTTTGTATGTATTAGCTATGAAGTTAAGTAATGTTGGGTTATCTGTTGGGCTTCTTAGGGTGAAACTATAAAGGTAAACTAATATGTGAAAAGAAACATATCTACTTGAGGAGACATTTACCATACAATACTGCCAACATAGCATCTGCAGCACTGTATCCATACCAAATATTGACCACCTTGATGTTGTTGAAACACCACAGAGGGTAACTGGTAGTTTATGGAAAGACATTTGTGGTGCTAATGACATTCACTTAAAAAACCCTAAATAATTCACTACATAAAAAAGCATAGGGGACTAACTTTACTTTGAATACAAGATTTCTGTCTATTGCAAATAAAATTTCTTCTTGGTTTGACAACCCTTCAGAAGGTCACCTGTGATCATGTTTTTTCTCAAAACTATCATTAAAAGAAAGGCTTATAGTTCCAGAATCGAATGGCAAAAGTTTCATTAAGTCCTTAGTGTCTCCCCCAAGTCCCACTTGACAACAACAAAGTGAATAAAGTATTTCTTTTGTACCCAGGTTTTGTCAGCCGTTTGATTTTTATTTCTCTCTATCAGAACACAAAGCAACAAACAAGCTGCAGCTTTAAGTTTTTTTTTTGTTTTGTTTTTTATGGGTCATATAGAACTCTGACAGATCC
Source organism: Menidia menidia (assembly GCA_907169785.1). Taxonomy (NCBI): domain Eukaryota; kingdom Metazoa; phylum Chordata; class Actinopteri; order Atheriniformes; family Atherinopsidae; genus Menidia; species Menidia menidia. Next base: position 8,501,582 of record CAJRST010014446.1, on the reverse strand, counting down.
TTGTCAAGCCAAATAGTTTTAATCATTACTCCCCCAATGTGTTGCAAAGGAAAGGGATGGATGTTGAGAGAGCTTAAAATAGTCAACCAACAATAAAAAAGGCATGCTTGTTGTTGTCATCAACGCAGGCTGCTTTACTTCGCTAGTAGCAAGTCGGGTGCTGACATCCCAGTGTGGGGGAAATATGATGGACAGATTGTCTCATACACACACACATGGCATCCCTCACACACTGACAGGTGGAGCGGTGTCATAGAATCAAGGTTGCAGAAGGGGGGCATGAACAGGTTGGTTTCTGTCCAATAGCACGTCACTGTTCATGACTGACATAAGATTTAACAAGACAGGTGTGTTTGGCCTCTTTCACTGTCAATGCACAATGTCTTCTGTGCCACTGAAGCAGTTTAAGTGTGGTTTGTTTGGAAGGTAAGTGTGATGTCATGGCATCAAATGATATAAAACGCAATAGGTGCTTTCTAAGTGATGGTGTCCAAGTTCCTTTTGGAGCTGCGAGTTCAGTCTACAATTTACTCTTGCCTGGAGTGTTGTGAAACCCCAGCTGTGTGATCTATATCTTCCACTGAGTCAGAGACCAATTGGAGCCTGTGATCATGTCTGGACCCCTGCTTTTTTCAACACACTGTCTCAACCTTCTGGTATATCCCTTTTTTGTCAAACTGTCACAAGGCGTCTGCAGTAGGACTGTTTGTGCTTCATTCAGGACAGTAAAGGATTTTTTTATCCTTCTTCCTTTTTATTAACAATAATTAAACTCCCTTTAAGGAGAATGCTCCCCAAAAGGCTCATGCCAAATATGAAAGTATTCATTACAAAGTCTTGTCCTATTTGATACTGTCAGTTAATGATCACAAAATTGTCAATCACTGATTTTTTCCCCATCATGACAAAAAAGAAAATCCAAATCTTTCTATTTCACACTTAATGCTTAATTTCAATGCTTTACGCCAAAGGCCAGGAAAGCCCCTTTCAAGTTGATTGAGTGTAATCAGAAATTTTTTTCTCCTGTGAAGTGACCTTTTGCAGAAACAATCATTTCATCAGATGTAAAATGAGACACAGTATTGATTATGAGTGGAACTATAAGACAATAACAGCTCTAACAGAGGGCAGGCATGAGCTGCATTACTGACCATCAATTAAAGGTCAGTTTTTTTCTGGCAGCACAAGCTGAAGCAATTTAGTCCAATGATTGAGACAATCTGCAGGAAAGGCTTTATTTGACTTAGATTTTTTTTTTATTCACCAATGCATAATTTCTCTATGTTATTTTGGAACATTAACTTCTTAAAAAGGGAAAATAATTAATTTTGGGAACTTTACTCATCCAATAAAATGATACGGTTAATACTAACCTAAATTATAATATTGCATAGCAATTTTGAAATTTTGCATTAACACATAACCCTCCAGGCAGATCAATTTTCTGCCCAACTGCACCAGGTTTAAAGAGGTGACACTCTACTTACAGTCCATTAAGCTCATTAGGAGAAAGGCCATATGAGAACAGAGTAATCTGAGAGACTATTTGGTGTGATCATGCTCCCTCTCTCACACTCTCTGGTTTGATCCTGTCAATTACTGAAAACCTATACGTCATATAAATCCACTACAGCTAGCAAGTACAATATTCTTTTTATCTGACACGGTAAAGGTTTATGTAAAATCACATCGACACAACCTTTTGGTAAGAAGGAATTTATACGTACAATATGCTGTTTAACTAATATGAAAAGCCTATTTATTTTATTTCTCATTTATTTGTTGTTCAAAGGACCACTAAATAAAAAGTGTTACATATATTTATCGGAGGGACTATTTGGTGTGATCCTTCTCCCTCTCTCACACTCTCTGGTTTTATCCTGTCAATTACTGAAAACCTATATGTCATATAAATCCACGATTGCTAGCAAGTACAATATTCTTTTTATCTGACACGGTAAAGGTTTTTGTAAAGTCACATGACATGACTTACCTTCTGGTAAGAAGAACATTCATATGTACAGTATGCTATTCAACTAATATGAAAAGCATATTTATTTAAATTTTCATTCATTTTTTGTTAAAAGTCCGACTAAAGAAAAACGTATTACATATATTTATCCGAGGAACTATTTGGTGTAATCACTCTCCCTCTTTCACACTCTCTGGTTTGATCATGTCTATTACTGAAAACTCATATGTCATATAAATCCATTACAGCTAGCAAGAACAATATTCTTTTTAATCTGACACGGTAAATGTTCATGTAAAATCACATCGATCACATCCGGTAAGAAGGAATTGATATATTCAACAACAGTTCAACTAATATGAAAAGCCTATTTATTCAATTTCTCATTTATTTTTTGTTGATATATATATATATATATATATATTATGTTGCCCTCAAGGTTCATATATTTTTAACCTCTTTTTTTTATCAACAAAATGTATATATTCTCAAAACCTGACTGATGCACCTTGTCAGAGGTAATTATAAATAGGAATAAAGAAAGGAAGTTGTTTGAACATATTCACTTTTGATGCTAGAGCTTGAATGTTTTTTTTTGTCAATTTTTGCAGTGAAGTTCCGGGTCTGTTAGTGAAAATGTTCTTCAGAAAACAGTTTTAAAAATTGTGAATGTGCTATTGCTGGAAAGTGAATGTAAATGTAACAGTCTTGCATTCACTAAAAATAATGTGGCATGATTCTAATATGTTGTGATTTTAGTCTCTGAATGTACTATTCATTTAATAGAGATCTTAAAATGTTAATGATTGTACTTACATTTTCATCCCTCTGTGTCTTAGTTGTTGTTATTCAAATTCCCAGCTCTACAAAATGTTATTTTGTGCTTGGCTGGAAAAAAAATGTTCACTGTTTTCAAAATGACTATTTTTTCATTGATAACATAATTTTAATTCTGATGTTCTATATGGTGGACTTTACTTTTTTTTTACATGAAACAAGTCAACTGTGGACAAATCAGGTCCTTAGATGGGTCTCTCTCAGCTCCACTTTCTCTAGGTCTCAGTGGTCAGGAGTGTTTCTGGGTTTCTTCACTTTACTTTGCAAGTTCCTGGTCTTCTTTCTCCACAGTTAAGACTTAAAATAAAATTGAAGGCGAGTTACCTGAGGGTTGGAGTTTGGTTGTTATTTCTGCCAATCACATACCTCAAAAGTCTGGGCAAGAAAGAATCAAGTTTTTTATGACAGTTTAAGGAGATAAAACTGTTTGCCAGTTATTAAACAGGTATTTAAGTTATTCAACACTTCATTTAACAAGAGGAGGAAGTTTTTACCAACAGTTTTTGTAGCAGTTATAGCTGCAAAGGATTATCTTGCATTTCTCAAAGTATTTCATAACAAGAGCCAACATCTTTTCATCCACATAGTTTTAGACGAAATAACTGAACCACATATCGACAGTTCTGGTCCAATTGATATGGTAAATAAGCAAATAATGAGGAAATAAGGCAATTACAGAAGCCATGGAGGATTGACTGGGGTAAAGGTGAAAAATAGAAACGTGGAGGCACTGAAGCAAAACTGATTAGGCGAGTCAAAAGGAAACCAAATATGCTGGATGAAATTATAAACGCGGATGCCTCACAGCGTGAACATTCCCGGTTCAATTTCCATTGCAACTGGGGACCTCTCCAGGAACTCCAGCTTCAACCCACAACGCATGTCAGATTGATTTGATTGCTCAAATGAACTAACTCGATTACTCTAAATATCTTGTTGGAGTTAACGTATGTGTGTATGGTTGTTTGTCTCTGTTTAGCCCTGTGATGGGCTGTTCACCTGTCACCTCTCTCCTCTCGCCCAATATCAGCTGGGATAGGCTACATCACGACCACAAAAGCAAGACCCAGGTGTTCACCTCCATATTCACCTGTCACCTTTTTTTTTTTATTACCATAAAGTGTACATCTACTTATCTGTATACATGCTCAGAGGCACACACGTGTTTCCATGCAGGCAGCAGCCCCTGATGGAAATGCCGGTCTTGATCTGAGAGACTCGCTCAAATGAATTAAGAAAAATGCCATTTGTCTGTTGAAAGTCTGATAAGCTTGCTGCTTCTCTCCAGGCGGGCCTGTTTCCTGTTGGCGCTCTCTCTAGATGCATAGCGGCTCCAGCGCTGATAACAATATCCTCTCATGTCCCTGCACACATCACGTGAGCCTGTCCGTCTGCAATGAATTTGTCTCAGCGGTCTGAGCATATTTGCAGTGTATCTGGCTTGTAGAATTCTGCCGATTAGTTTAACACTCTGCTCCACTGTTTTTTCTTCTTTCTGATAATAAAAAAGTTACATTTTGTTCGGCATAAAGTTTATCCAGATTTGTGTTGAGTAGTTTGTTTAAAAGGCAGTGGAGAACATTGACAGAATAGCTTGAAACAGACTCACAGCCTAAAACTTAAGTTCCTGTTTACCAAGCTTTATCAGATCTGTATCCTACTGTTAGGCCTTTAAACATATTCATTAGATGTTAGAAATCACTCCTGCTTTTTCCAGAGTTGAGAAGGACTTTTAAACAGGAAAAAAACATTTTTGTCTGCTACAGTTTATGTTCAGTCTTGATATTTTCATTAAATTTCTCGAAATACATACCTTTCTCTCACTGAGTTTTTCTGTAAGATAACTGTATCACAAAAGTATAATGGAGCTTTATTACTTGTAGTTAGCAATTTGGATTCTTCCTTTCATCTTCATTCAGCATTTGTGTTTTCCTAGATGAATCATTGAGGGCCCAAAGATGTTGAGCCAGCCTTTTAGAAAATAACAAAAAAAATTTTTTTTTAACTGTTAGATTTTAAACTGACATAAATATATGTTGCAAATATTATTTAATCTTTGATGCATTGTTATCATGGCAATTGGAGACCCTGTTTAGGCACATGCCCTTTGATTGTAATAAGTTTATTCTGATCACCACTGAAAATTCTTAAGATTAAAATATTCGAAAATCCCCACCGATGTTAATATGATAATATGTCATTATTGCAATGATTTCAGCATCACTATAAAATAACGTGTTTATAAAGTTCAAGGTCTTCTCTTTTTTCAGTCTTGTTGTATGTTAACATTTATTACATTAGAAGTGTTAGGTTTAAGTTTACTAGTACAACATAAAATAATATGCTAATCATGTGGAGGCCATACAGGAGTGAAAAGTAGTCCCTTTCTCATTCAGTAATAAATTTGTATAGCACACATCTACATAAAAGTCAAATCTAGTTCACAAACACTGAGCATACCGGCATGATAATAGTGAAATTTCAACTTTACTCAAAAACAGGATACACTGTGATAATGTCTGGAGGCCTAATTTGCAATATTATTGTCACAAGATTGATAAAAGATCTTCAGGAAAGGCAAATGAGCCAATGAAAAAAAATTGTGAAAAGGAATTTCCCAACATTTGCAATAGATGTTTGAAAATAATTAGTGTGTATTTGAAGGTCCAGCTTTCAAGATAAGCAGTTGGGATGCAAGTTGGCAAGCAGGCAAATCTGCCAGGTCAAACATTAGGAGTAGTTTAATGGAAGTAAGAACAAAGTGGTTATTGAGTCTTTCCAAAATATGAAGAATTTACAAGAGAATGAGTAAGCCGAATCATACAATGCACAGTCAAGCTTGTGAAGCTTGTAATTTCCATTTTACATGGAAGAATCGTCTTTCTGATTGCTCAAGCGGAAGGAAGTTGGAGATAGTCTCTGAGAGGAATGCTGAAAATATACAATTAGTTAACAACAAACGAGGTCAGGGAAATCAGTGATTCAGTCAGTGTTTACTTCGGGGGGAACCTAAACAATGTGGTAATAAGGAAAGATCCAACCAGGGTAAATAAGCAGATCCAGTGATTAAGTGATTGACCAACAACTCTGCCCCTATACGCTCTTGTGTTGTGTGGATGAGTCTCTCTAGAGACTTACAAGTATGAAAAAAGTGTTGTGACAGTTGTGACGACAAAGTAGCCCCACTCTTCAATTCTTATTGTGTTTTTGCTACACTTTTTCCTTAAAAGTAGGTAATTCAGTTAAAACAAATGTTGCAGCTCCACAATATGAGTTTATTATTTTGTCACAAAACCATTTTTTTTTTGGTATGTTATTTTGAATATGTATTCAGGCAAAAATACATATTGACATATTTAACTACTCCTGTTTGTCAACTGATACTTTAATTGTCAGCTGTTAAACATGAGCTTGGAATATAGGTTTTCTCTGATATCTGTTATTATATAGAAGGGAATTACAAACGTCAGCATGACAAACCAACACTATTGGGATGCCTAAACTTAGCTTAGGTTTTAAAAGCAGTGTTAAATATTTGTTTGCCCTCTTATGAAAAATGTGCCTGTTTTTATTTCAAACCTCTCTCCGTCAACAAACAAACGCTACAGGGGAAGTCTCTGCAACTGGCCAAGTTACCTATTTCCAGGTGCTGTCTTTTTTTTGCTGGTTACCAATGCAAGCGTTGTGAGGCATATCAAAGACGCCATCCTTTTCTTCTTGAAAATGGGCTTTATTTTTGGTAGCATTTTGTAAGAACAAAAAACTATTCTATCAACTTGACAAAAATGTGTTGAAATTATGATTCATTAGCTTTATACTTTGGGGAGTGTTTTTGGTCAAAACCCTCACATAAGACATTCCTATCTTAGAAGGGTCAAGTTGTTTTTTAAATATACAGCAAATATATAGGAAAAAACACTTAACATTTTAAAATAAGAACATTTTGAGAAGAATTTACTTGTAAAAAAAAAAGGAAACGGGTGCCACAGGTCTCCTACTGGTAAATATAAGAACATTAATTAACAGCAAAGAGATACTTGGTGTGTATATATAGAGGTGACACTCTTGCTGCACAGTGTTATTATGGCTTGAGTCCCATGGGCCTGGTGAGCCTTTTTTAGTGTGTACATTGCATGTTCTCCCTGTGTGTTGTTGAGTACTTTGGCTTCCTCCCCATTTCTATGGGAGTTAGTGTATGTAGATGAACAGGTGACCTTTTTTAAATTGATAAAGGATGGATATACATTAGGCCTGGTGAGAAATCTTACTCAGCTCTTTCAGGGAAGCATGCTGTCACAAAGATTCAGAATCCTGCCAGCCCATTGCACTGAGAAAAAGGCTCAAAGTAGAATAGAAGCCAGTATTTCACAGGCAGCTCTTCAGCACTGTAAGATCCTCTTACGGTAAGCCTCTCACATACAGGTTTCTTCAAAGTGATAACAGCCCAAATTTTTTCCCTCCTGTGTCAGTTGAGCATGCAGCCTCTTTTTGCTGTCTTTTTTCAGATACCGTGTTGGTATCTTAAAAAATCTGATCGACAGGACTGTCAGATTCTAATCACTATTTCTAGACCATAATGCACATTTGTCTTGCAACATAAAAAACTGCCTCGTAAAAATATCTGTAGTATTTTTTTGCTTTTTATTTCATCCCTTATTGGTTTACATGAACAACCTTATGAGACACATTTTCAGTAAACACTATGAAGTTGTTTTTTTAAGATGCAGCAATCAGAGCTTCACTGTTATTCTGCACTCTGCAGCATGCGTTGACTTTGTCTTCATGAGGAAGGGCTATACAAGGGCAAAAATATGAAGCAAAATTGTCCATCTGTCAGTTTTTATTTTGTTTAGCTTATCTTTATTTTTATGTAACCTCTCTTCCTCTCTCAGTGTTCCAGTCCATCTCTTTCTGTTTATCTCCAGCGTTGTGAGCTCTGTATTTAGTGGATGACTGTGAAATGCCAGCTGTCAGAGTGACGGACGCAGTGTCACCTCTGTGCAGCCGTGTCAGCAAGGTGACAAGCTGTCAGCATTTCCACGGATGCATCCATGACAGAGAGCTGGAAAGAAAGAGCGAATGTTCATCTGGATCGCCACATCTGAATGGGCAAGTTAATATTTGTTATGCCAAGAGTTGAATTTGAATATACATATTACAATTCAACTAAATGTAAGGTTTAAATTGGTGTTGGTCAAATGAAAATCTACTAAATACATGTACTGTATGTATAGTACAAGTGAATGTGACTGATGTCAAGACGAGGACTCCAACTTAGGAGTATGAGAGAAAGGGTCAGGACAGGAGCAAAAAGAGAAGAATTGAGAAAAAGGGTAGAAAAGCTCTGAAGGGTTGAAGGACAGCACCTCTGGAAGGAAAAGTAATGAGTTAGAGAATATGAAGGTTAAAGATTACACTGAGATCAAAAAACGGAGTACAGTGCAAGGAAGCATTTGTCAAAAGAAAGACAAATGGTGGGAGGATTTAAAGATCAAATACCAAATGGAAGGTCAAAAGATGACGAAAAATTGACAAGACAGAGAAAAAATGATGTACTGTTAAAAGCTCAGAGAGAGAAGTAAATAGATAATAAAATGACTTGTTATGACTTTGTGCATGGCGCAAACTCTGTTTGTGTATTTATAAATGTATTTCAGTAGAATAGGTTGTGAAACAATCCAAAAGGGCAGGTATGGTGAGGTATAGTTTTTTTTTTTTTTTTTTGTGCAATATTTGGTTAGAAATTGATTCAGATTAATTGTGTTTATGCATTTAGGAGAGCCTTTTATCCAAAGTTTAAAACTTAAAAAGCAGGGGGGGCACAGAGAGTTGAACTATGGACCTCTTGATCTCCAGTCAAATGCTCTACCACTGAGCAACCCAATTAAATCATTCAAAGTATTTCAATGTTAGCAATGACAATTTCATTTTATGCTACATCAGTAGACAAAAAACAAATAGAAAAACATACTTTAGAGACACATGACCAAAAGTTAAAGTCTTTCCTCTTACAATTTGTCAGACTAAATGTTATTCGTCTCCTTGAGCGATGTTGAATTAATAGTTATATCTCTTCAACTATTTGAGCATGTAAGATTTTGGACATTACTAAGGGAACTTGCTCAAATAAAGTCTGCTAGGTAAACAAAATGACCTTAATACTATGTGTTGAAATAAAAAAAATCATTCATTCACAGGAGAATAAACTGTTTTATGTTTTTCTTAGAAATTTCAGTCATATATATATATATATATATAATAACCGGTGTAACTTTTGAAAACAACACTTCGGCATCTTAATCCATGCATAAAATCAAATAACTGTTTAAGACTGAAACCTAAAAAAAAGAAAATAAATTCAAAGAAAATGTCTCTGGAAGCATTTGATTAATTTACATGCACTGATCACTTTAGGGGTATAGAACCTTATCTCCCTAAAATACTATGGACCCAGAAACGATAGAGCTACCACTCACTTTGTTTGTAACCAAATAGAGAACTAGAGCAGATACGAAAACAAGGTAACTGGCAGGTCAACCGAGTGTCCTGACACCCATCTTTGGTGTCAGACAAAAGCCCTTTTTTTCCTGGGTTCTAGAAAAAACCCAGTGGCTTTTTATTTACCTGGAAAATACTTTACTGTAGATAAGTACAAAATGCGGAGGAATGGGTGAGTGAGGGGGGAAAATACAGAGATTTAGAAAGTGAGAGATAATGATGAAAGGGGTTTTTTTTTAGCCCAAAGAAGGCAATGACTCATCCAATCATGTAGCCTAACTCAGTGTGGCCTGGATACAACCCCAGCCTTAGGACATCTTTGGTCTCCGTGGTTACAGGGTACAAGGGTTGACGAAGAACTAAGTTTGAAATTCCATATGTTTATATTTATACGCATGTTACTATACACCCTTTCACAGGAGGAAGACACTGAGACATGTTGAGGTTACCTGGGGGCAGTAAGGCATCATTTCTAATTGCTGTGCAGTTGACTGTTTATTTCAGTATGTGGCCGACGGGGAGATGCACTGTCAGTATTGACAGACAGTCTCTGAATGACAGGTCTGCCTCCATCTCCCTCTGTCTTCCTTTTTTTCTCTTTTTTTCCTCTGCCTTGCTTTGGCCACCATTCTCCATCTCTGTCTGTGTTTCAGGGCCTTATAATGAAATTCATTACTGTTACAGATAGCAGAGTAACACCCGTTAAGAGATCTGTGTGGAAAATCAATCGCTGGTTGGTTCAGTGTGGGGAAAGTTCACTGAGGTTTCTCTCTGTGTGTAGTTGCGGTTAATGTCTGTGGCCTCTCTATCTTTGGTATTTGCTGTTGTCTGAAGGAGTGTTTCTTGCATCAGCAAGATGATACCTCCTCTGACCTTGTGCATCTGAAATGTGTCTACACAAATAAATATAGGACAGAATGGGAACTGTTTGATTTAAGGGGATGGGGCATGGTGGGGTCAGGTTGAATGCTGCAAACCTTATTGATTTAATTTACAAAAAGAAGGTTTTTTGCCTCATCAGTATAACCAGAAAGAGATAATAATATTACAATTATCTGTATAAATCTATAATTAAGTGAAGGCAAATCACAATGATGCACTGCTCTATGTGCTAATGATAATATCACACCTTTATGTTTTTCTTTTTGAATATTTCTTTTTTTTTTAACCTCATAAACACATAATTCATCTTGTAGCAGTTTGGCTTTATTGAAACTGAGGAAATTATTATGTACCTTGTGGTCCTCGGAGAGACGCATTCCAGTTCTGCATGGGTGGAATGATGCACCATATCATGACCACAGGGCTGTGTATATTGTGGTCAACATGTTATTACTTCTTGGCTAAGTGAAACAAAATGTAGTATTCAACATGAGCAGTACTCTGAGAGGCCTCAAAAAGCACTTTAAATGAATGATCAAATGATAGTTAACAGATATTATTAGATGACAGAAAAGTCATAAAATTGAATTCAAGTTTGGAGAGGTTGATAAGCGTGATTCATCATTTTGAACTTCTAGTAAGAGCTGGGTGCGCTGAACAGAAGCCATTGTTTTTTATATATGCAGCAGTTAGATAATGAATTCAGCTATAAAACAGAGCTTTGCATGCATACTAGAAAAGATGTGGACATTGGAGAACTTTTGAAATCACTCCTGCTGTCATATGCAGTACATTAAAAGCAAAAGCCATTTTAAAAACTTTTGAATTCATATATTTTTTTAGAGTCTTGGTTTACTCAGTTCAGTGCAAAAGGTAGACTAGAGCTTGTTAGAAATGTCCTCTGAAAAATATTTGAATCATTTACTTTAGATTTGCAGGATTGGTTTTTCAAAACACGTCAGGGTACAACCAAATTGTATTATAAATCAAGGTATTCTGCCTCTTTAGATCTTTAAACGCTGACAACAAAACCACATACGTTCATAACAGGGTGAGATTTCAAGAGATTTTATTAAGACTCAGTGTCTCAAATTGTATTGGCGGTAAATTCCTTGAAACTTAGAGACAAAAAAGGGGCATGCTTAGTTCACATAGTTTCTTCCAGCTTCCCATTTCAATCTGAAGAGCTCGTCTGATTGAAGTGACCCTGCTTTTTGATAACTGTGACTGTAAATGTGTGATTCAGAGTCCCAGTCTTATTGGCTTCCAGAGACTAAAATAGAGACCATCACTCTTTCTGCTTAATGCTCACCACAGCACCTTCAGGGACAGTCCTGGAAGTTTGTCACTGCTTGTCGGCTCTTCCATCAAATCCCTGGCGGGCTCAACAGTCACCTAAATAAAACTATATTTCTTTTTCTTTTTAAACCTCATTGTAAGTCTGTGATGATAAGCGAGCATGACAGGTCAGAGAGCTTTTTTTTTATCAGCTGTACTTTCCTGTTAAAGACGGAAGAATAAAGACTTAAAAGTGACATTTCAATGACGGTGTTTGTGTTTGATTGAAGAACTGCAGTCAATCTTTTAGATATGCCACAGAAAAATATCACTACTTTTTTTGGTGGGTTTACATGAAATGAAAGAAAACACTAGACTAATATGACCTGGTCTATGTGGAGTCTTCAATTTGGCCTTCATCCTATTTTTCATTGCAAACCTTTTTGCGAGTTTGTAATGTGGTAATGAAGGAAAAAAGGAAAGGGCAAAGTAAAGCACACAATCATGTGTTTCTATTCTCTAGTCTAGATTATATTCAATCCATGATTAAGGATGAAATACAGCAGGTGGAAAAATTGGCCCCTCAGTTGAGAGGTTTGTTTACTTGCAGTTGCAGAGAGCAACATCATTTACCAATCTTACTGATGTTACCACCCCTTTACTCTTTCCCCAGTGTTTTTCGGGTTCAGCCTCAGCAGGTGGTCGTTAGCTCGAGTGAATAAACAATAACGATTCCCTTGACAAATGCAGAATTCACAAAATATACCAAGATAAAACAGTGGGTGGCATAATGTGAAAATTCTAAAATGAAATGCGGGTAAAATAAAATATGTATGTAGTATTTTCCTGTACTTTTGAAATGTACTGTATATTCAATCAATCTGTTTGTGGTGCTACTGCACTGGGGACTCAAAAACCTAAAGAAGAAAAGGACACTTGAAATTTCACTTACTTTTAAGGATGTCTGCAGCCATATAATTTGCTTGGACTGTACCTGTGCAGACTGTAACGGGTACACTGGCATGTCTTGCGGCCACTCCTTTTGCTATTTGGTTTGATTATGCTCATTGTTTTAAGCTATATCTATTCATTTTGTAAGTGTTAGTCTTGCTTTTAGTGCTGTAATGACTTTACTTCGGATCATCCAAACATCCACTCCAAATCAGGAGATTGATGCTTCTTATCTTTCTGGTTATATTTCTGAGATAAAAGCAATCATTTTCTTCTCTGTTTGTTAATGGCTCTGTTCTACAGACTAAAACTAGGTTGAGGAACCTTGGCGTTATTTTTTAGACTAGCCTCACCTTTGACTCTTTTGGTCAGAGCACTGTGAAAGCATCCTTTTTCCACACCCAATGCTAACTCTGTCAGTTGCTGAAAAGCTGATTAACTCATTTCTTGTCACACGGCTGGACTACTAAAATGCCGTTTTAGCTGGAGTTTCTAACATCACAATCAACAAATTGCAACATGTTCAGAACTCTGCTGTCCTGATCCTGACAGGAATCAGGAAATTTAACCATATCACTCTTGATTTTTTTGTTTTTTTATTAACTCTCACTTTTCATATTTGTGTGGCTTATTATTCTACGTGCAGCGCTTGGAGAAGCTACTTTTAAAGGCGCTCTATAAAATTAAGTTTCTTATTATTATTATTAAAGTGATTTGGGATTACACTTTTTGTTTAAAAACAGTACACTATAAATAACACCCAAAAAAGTAAAAATGTCGTAATTTATCAATTCAGAAATGATTCACAAAGCAAAAACCTAAATCGTTTGCCGTAGTTGCCTGGCCCTGCACCCCTTTACAGGTGATTTTTTTCTGTTGTCAAAAGCAGAAATGGGTTCCAAGTTAATTTTTCTGATAGTAAATCGGATGATTTTGGTCAAAATCTTTCATAGTTTTAGGCTGTTGGTCTGGAAAAAGCAAAACCATAGCCGGACAAACATACAAAGAGATAGGTTGAGGAAACCTAGGTATAAAGTTTTGACATTCTGGAAAATATCACTTGTCTGTTTTTCCGACAGTGGAAGTAACAGTCTCACACGTACCTTTGTTGGCAGTGAACTTGAATATATTCTGAATAAAGGAGTATTTTCTCCAAAGGCAAGACTTTTTAGATATATTTTCAAGTAACAATATTTCAAATCAAATTTTGACTATGTTTACCACTAAAGTGCCCGATAATTGCCCTTTGAACCAAGACATCTGATATTGATTATGTTCTCATTAGAAATTATAAATGTGTGTATCAATTAAATCATGCAGGCAAAAATAAATTACAGTAAGAAAAGGCCTTCTAAATCGGAAATTAATCAAAGTTCCCTTGAAACCATCTTTCATTTCCAAATATATATCATTTGCATCAAATGCAGAGGTCATCAAAGATTTGTTGGGACAGGTCATCTGTGTTAATTTCTTTCCCTCAGATTAAAATCTTCCGACATTATCACATATGTTGCACTGGAATTCTCTTTGAAGGAAAGAGCTAAAAAAGGCATTAGCGCTGAATATGCATGAACATCTCACAGTGTGTTCCAGATGCCTGAGTGTCAATGATTTCCTCCTAAGTCATTATCATAAACTGTGATTTATTGCAATAGTAGCGCTACTGCAGCAGTACACGATTACCCAAAGCAGTGGCATATTATATTTTAACCTGCATAATCAGAATCAGTTTCAAGAAGCAATATTACTTGAGAGGTTCTGACGCTCTATGTTGTTTCAATTGCACACTCTGAAGTCTAGAGGGGGTGAAACGCCCGTCAATTTTCATATAGCCTCTTGATTTATTTTGAACAGTTATTAAAGTTCACCTTCCTATGAGAATTTCCATAATGATCTCTCTTACATTGGTATATACGAGTCACGGTATGGGCATAACGCTGTATCTTTTATTAAATTTGGTGAGCTGTGAATTTACTCAAAGGCATGTATGATTAATGAAGGTAAGGATCCAATACAATATCTCTGCCTGTTTCACAACTCAGAGCTTTGATGTCTTTGAGCAATCTCTTGTCTTACCAAGAGATTTTCTAGGTACAGTAACAGCTTTTGTTCAGTCAGATCACTCTCGTTTGGAAGTAGGTAATCTCTCTTAACGGACCCCTCATGCCCCACATGCAATCAGAGACGGCACACTTCATAAATAATGATACGATACGAAAAGAAACTAAACGACATTCAGACAACATGCAGACCGCCTAATACAAACACACTGAATTATTTTTTTGTTAGTATTCAAAGCAAAATAATGTATTGGTGGAATGGGAGTTGCTGCATCGCTGCAGGCTACTGTAAAGAACTGAAAATAACTTTTTAACTGTCTTTCTTTTCTGCCAGTCATTTTTAATCCTTTGTGGAGGGGAGACATGAATTAAACAGTGCATAAACACTCAAAAATACCTCTCCATTGTGAGCTCTTGCTGCAAATTTGTCACTGCAGCCTAGGAGGTTTAACTCTTGCTGGGACATAAAACAAATTAAATTGTGTTGACAACAAGACACACTTTGCACTTTGCATCAAGCCCACCTCCTCAGCTCGTAACAGTCAATGCTTTGTCACACCCTGGTCAATACAACCTGATCCCCCTATGGCGTTTCATTCCGTCACCTTTTAATTACAGCTCTTTAATATTTAAATAGAATTGAAGAAAAAGTTTGGGACGGAAGGAAACAAAAACTTTATCCACTGACTTTATCAGTACTTCTTACCCTTTTCCCTTAACCCTCATTTCTCCTCTTTTCTTAAAAACATATCCCCTGTATTCTTATCTTTGTCACCCTCACTTTCACTATATCTCATATTTGGCTGTCACCAGCCTTCAGCTATGGGTTTATAAAGGAGCAACAAACAGACAGATTTTCAAAGATGAGTATTTGGTGGGAAAGTCTATGCGCTCACCTGCATCCATCAGTGTCACTGTGCACAGTTGGTGAGCCCCTGCCAGCATCCCGACATCACAGCGGGAGTTACAAATGAATGTGACACCCTTGTTCCTTTTCTCAAAACCATCTCTTTGCTCTCTATGCTTCCCCACCTGGAACATTCCCTGAAATACAGTGTGTATCTCACACAGCCGTTGATGTAAAGATCTATTTTCAGTCTTTTCCAACAGTATTTTAGAGATGTGAGTTTTTACCTCTGTCCTGGATATCAGTGTCTGGTTCCTGCCATTTGGGTTTCATCAGTGCTAAAGATGAGTCAGTCAGTTGTTCCCCTCTACCTTTCACAATCTGAAGAAGTTACTGCTGTATGTGAACATTTAGATTCTCAGTGCGGTAGATAATTGTATGACCTTCGGTTATAATAAGGTTTGATTCTCATAAGAGAACATTAATGCGTACACAAGAGGATAGGGAGGGCTGCGTGTGAAGAGCTTGAGCATCAGGATCCACCAAAAGGTCATGATTGCAGTCATAATGGAAACAGGACAAACTGAGGAAATTAATTAAATCACTAAACATATTGCCGGGTAGAAGTTAATGGGCCTGACCATTATTGGAAGTGTGCTTTATTATTTTTTTATGTAAAATGCTTTAATATGTATGCTTTTAGGAGTGGGAACACTGAAGGCATTACAATGATAAAGCTGTGTCTGATTTTGTCATGTTGGATTTGAGGTTTTTCACCCACATGCAGGTTCTACCAC
>CAJRST010014446.1:8435094-8485450 GCA_907169785.1 Menidia menidia | reverse complement strand
GAAGATCGTCTATCAGCAGAGCACTCACACCAACTTGAATCCTAACAGATTTTACTATATATTGTCCTTTGATATCTATTTCTCTCTCAGGGTTGAACTTTGTAAAGTTCTCTTAATTTGGCAAAGCATCACATTAAAGTATTAAATTGCAAGCTATAATCCAAAACTGCCTAAGAACGTTATTTGTTTTTCCTTGTTTTTTTCTTTTACTCTGTCATCTTGCCACTGAGCATCCCCTCATCTGAAAATTAATATTTCCTTATTGGTTTATTTCTGCCAAGTGATTGTGATAATATCTGCAAATTGAGATTTTTCACCATTGCACTTGGTACTCCGGTAAAATTCCTGAATAGTGGCGTCACCACATCTGACATTGGCTTATTTTATGCCATGAGAGGGCCTGGTCTGGAAAGTTGTCCCCTATCTGTCATGTACGAGACAGGAGAAACAGGTGTGTTTCACGAACACCAGAAGGTTATCTTTATTGATTAAGGGGAAAGGGGAAGTGGAGTGTGAGAGTCCGACTGGAGGCAGTGAATCCAGTGGCTGGAGTAGGGTCTGTGAGATACTGAGTGGAGCGAGCAGCAGCGGACACCGGCACAGGCTGGGGCTGGGGTTGGAAGGTTGTCGGGTCGAACAGGTAGGAATAGGAGCAATGAACAGGTGGCAGCAAGCAGAGTAAGGTGGAATAATGCCCAATAGTGGAGCAGGGAGAAGACAGCTAGCGATGGCTTCTCCCTCTCGCTCTCCTGCTCTTTCTTGCTCGGTGTGTCTGATGTTTAGTTACTCCTCTGCCTCCTTTAACAGTAGTGGTATGTGTAACAAGTGTAGTTTATTTCTAGACATGGAGGCGAGGCTCAGTGCGTTAGAAGCTCGGCTCCGCACCGTAGTAGAGCAGCCCTTAGCTAGGCTAGCTAAGTGTAGCCAGTCCCAGGTAGTCGGTGCGGACCGACCTGAGTTAGCTGATAGCCGTCCCCCCCCTTCCCCCCCTCCGGCCTCTCCTGAGCAGCCAGGAAAAGGAAGCTGGGTGGCTGTCCGAGGGAGGAATAGCCGTAAAAAGTCTAAGCACCTAGTGTCCCCTCAATCTGTTCGAGTAGCTAACAGATTTTCCCCACTCAGCGAGCCACCCGCTGAGAAGCCTACCCTAGTAATAGGTAGCTCGATTCTGAGGAATGTGAAGCTGAACACCCCAGGGAGTGTAGTTAAGTGTATTCCTGGGGCCAGAGCGGGCGACATTGAGTCTTATTTGAAACTTCTGGCTAAGGGTAGACGTAGATACAGTAAGATTGTTATCCACATAGGCGTTAATGACTCCCGGTTACGTCAGTCAGAAGTCACTAAGTTAAATGTGGAGTCAGTTTGTAGATATGCTAGAACAATGTCGGACACCGTAGTTTTCTCTGGCCCCTTGCCCAACCTGGTTAGTGATGACATGTTTAGCCGCATGTCATCTTTCCGTCGATGGCTGGCGAGGTGGTGCCCAGCCAATGATGTGGTCTTTGTGGATCACTGGCAGTCTTTCTGGGGAAGACGTGGCCTGATTAGGAGAGACGGCATCCATCCCACGGGGGAGGGAGCCGCTCTCATTTCTAGAAACCTAGCCAACATTGTTAGCAGACTAGATCGGTGACAGTCCAGGGTTGAGAGGAGGAAGCGGAGTTGTAATGTAACCCTCTTCTCTGCTCCTCCATTCCAGGAGTTATTTAGTGAAAAACCTATAGAGACGGTGTCTGTCCCCCGGTCATTTAAATTTTTTAAATTAAGGGTAAACAGAGGAGTGGTCTATAGAAACCTCATAAAAGTTAAAACCACAAGAGAAATAGTGCATGCAAATAAGAGAGTAAAATGTGGACTCTTGAATATCAGATCTCTCTCTTCTAAAGGTGTGCTTGTAAATGAACTCATATCAGATTATAAGATTGATTTATTTTGTCTTACTGAAACCTGGCTGGGTGATGGAGAATATGTGAGCCTAAATGAATCCACCCCTCCCAGTCACAGGAATACCCACATTCCTCGAAGCACAGGTCGAGGAGGTGGAGTTGCAGCTATCTTTGACTCCAGTCTTGTAATCAGCTCTAAAGCTAAACTGAACTATAACTCTTTTGAAAGCCTTGTTCTGAGTCTTTCCCACCCAAGCTGGAAATCACTGCAACCTATTCTATTTATTATAGTGTACCGACCACCCGGTCCATACTCTGAATTCTTATCTGAATTTGCAGAGTTTTTGTCAACTTTAGTCCTTAAAACGGACAAAGTAATTATTGTAGGGGACTTTAATATCCATGTGGATGTTGAGAATGACAGCCTCAGTACTGCATTTATCTCTCTGTTAGATTCCATTGGCTTCTCTCAGAGTATTCATGAACCGACTCACTGTTTTAACCACACCCTTGATCTTGTTCTGGTGTATGGTATTGAAATTGAACATTTAATAGTGTTCCCACATAATCCGTCTTTATCTGACCACTGTTTGCTAACTTTTGAGCTTTTACTGCTGAATTACCCTCCACTGGGTAAAAATGTCTACTCAAGATGCCTGTCTGATAGTGCTATAGCTAAATTTAAGGATGTGATTCCATCAGCTCTACATCCATTATCAAGTCGTACAGAAACAGAGGACTCTTATGTTAATTTCAGTCCTTCCCAAGTTGATCATCTTGTTGATAGTGTTGAAGGCTCGCTGCAAACAGCTCTTAACGCTGTAGCCCCCCTAAAGAAGAAAATTCTTAAACAAAGACGGTTAGCTCCATGGTATACTAGTGAAACCCGCAAATGAAAGCAGATATCTCGGAAACTTGAGAAGAACTGGCGTTCAACCAAGCTGGAAAAGTCTCGTTTATCTTGGCAAGATAGTCTTAAAGCTTATAGGAAGGCCCTCCGTGATGCCAAAGCAGCATATTACTCGTCTTTAATTGAGGAAAATAGGAACAATCCCAGGTTTCTTTTCAGCACTGTTGCCAGGCTGACTGAGAGCCACAGCTCTATTGAATCAAGTATTCCAATAGCTCTCACTAGCCATGACTTCATGAGCTTCTTTAACGATAAAATTCTAGCTATCAGGAACAAAATCCACCAAGACTTGCCCTCAACTAGCATCGACTTATCTTTAAACTCAGTAACTGTAGGACCAGAACCAGTTATATGTTTTGACTGTTTTGCTTCCCTCAATCTTTGTCAACTAACTTCAATCATTTCTTCATCCAAACCTTCAACTTGCCTCTTGGATCCCATCCCGACTAGGTTGCTTAAAGAAGTCCTACCCTTAGTCGGTACTTCTCTGCTAGACGTGATCAATCTGTCCTTATTAACAGGCTATGTGCCACAGTACTTTAAAGTTGCTGTAATTAAGCCTCTTTTGAAAAAGCCTAACCTGGACCCAGATGTTTTAGCCAACTATAGACCTATATCCAACCTTCCATTCATCTCCAAGGTCCTGGAGAAAGCAGTAGCCAAACAGCTGTGTGACTATCTACATAGCAATAGCTTGTTTGAGGATTTTCAGTCAGGATTTAGAGCTCTCCATAGCACAGAGACCGCACTGGTGAAAATTACTAATGACCTCCTAATGGCATCAGACAAAGGACTCGTCTCTGTCTTGGTTTTATTAGATCTTAGTGCTGCTTTTGACACCATTGACCATCAGATCCTACTACAGAGACTGGAACATTTCATCGGAATTAAAGGAGCCGTTCTAAGTTGGTTTAGGTCCTATTTATCAGATCGGTTTCAGTTTGTGCATGTTAACGATGAGTCCTCCATGCATGCCAGAGTTAGCCACGGAGTTCCGCAAGGATCCGTTCTCGGACCAATCCTCTTTACTTTATATATGCTTCCTTTAGGTAATATTATCAGGAAACACTCTATCAACTTTCATTGCTATGCAGATGATACTCAGTTATACCTATCGATCAAGCCAGATGAAACTCATCGGCTAGCTAAGCTTCAAATGTGCCTTCAGGATGTTAAAACCTGGATGACCTGCAATTTTCTAATGTTAAACTCAGCTAAAACTGAAGTTATTGTTCTAGGGCCTAAACACCTTTGTGACGCATTATCTAGAGATATAGTTTCCCTGGATGGCATTGCCCTGGCCTCCAGCACCACTGTGAGAAATCTTGGAGTTATCTTCGATCAGGACATGTCGTTTAACTCTCACATTAAGCAAATTTCAAGAACCGCCTTCTTTCACCTTCGTAATATTGCAAAAATTAGGAGCATCCTGTGTAAAAATGATGCAGAAAAACTAGTCCATGCATTTGTTACTTCTAGGCTGGATTACTGCAATTCCTTGTTATCAGGGTCTTCAAAAAAGTCCATTAGGACTCTTCAGCTGATCCAGAATGCTGCAGCACGTGTTCTTACAGGAACCAGAAAAAGAGATCATATTTCTCCTGTCTTGGCTTCTTTGCACTGGCTTCCTGTTAAATCCAGAATAGAATTTAAAATCCTTCTCCTTACGTATAAAGCTCTTCATGGTCAGGCCCCATCTTATCTTAAAGAACTTTTAGTACCTTACTGCCCTACCAGAGAACTGCGCTCCCAGAATGAAGGGTTACTGGCAGTTCCTAGAGTCTTGAAAACTAGAATGGGCGCTAGAGCGTTCGGCTATCAGAGTCCTCTTTTGTGGAAGTTTGGGTCCGGGAAGCAGACACCGTCTCTATATTTAAGAGTAGGCTTAAGACTTTCCTTTATGATAGAGCTTATAGTTAGAGTAAGTCCACCCCTGGTTGTGCTGCTATAGGCCTAGACTGCCGGGGGATGCATCATGATGCACCGAGCTCCCCTTTCCTTTCTCTCTCTCCCTCCCGGTGCAACCTCATTCCATTAACAATGTTACTAACTGGACTCTCTCCCTTCCCCGTAGTCGTGTGCTTTCTCGTCCCCCTTCTCTCTTCTCTCTCTTCCTAACACTTTCTGCAGATATTCCTGGCTCTGGAGCTGTGGGGTCTGGATCTGTGGTTGGGAGTCTCCTCCTATCACTTCCTGCAGGTGTTCCTAGAGCTGTGGAGTCTGGATCTGTGGTTGGGAGTTTCCTGCTGCCCCCATGTTCCTGCTCATCATTAGCATTAATATCATTGCCATTTTTAATCTATTCTACGTGTTGCTGTGTTGGCTGCCCCTCTCTGCTCCTTCTGTCCTTCTCTCGCCCTCTCTCTCTCTCTTGCTCTCTCTTTCCCCTCACCCCCAACCGGCCGAGGCAGATGGCCGCCCACCCTGAGCCATGGTTCTGCTCAAGGTTTCTGCCTGTTAAAAGGAAGTTTTTCCTTGCCTGTGTCGCCTAGTGCTTGCTCATGGTGGGAATTGTTGGGTTTCTGTAGTTAACTTCAGAGTAGGGTCTGACCTGCTCTGTTTGGAAAGCGCTGTGAGACAACTGTTGTTGTGATGTGGCGCTATATAAATAAAATTGAATTGAATTTAATTGAATTTCGAGGGAACTGATTTACTGACAGATGGTGGAAGAGTTGTTACTCTCGATGAGTTGGAGAGGAGAATTTATCGACTGACAAGCTGAAATCAATTAAGAGGAAGCTTGAATGGATCACTTAGTAGTAAAGGTGTTACAAGTACTAAATGCATATGACTGCATCACTAATTGACCTATTTGCCTTGTGCAAACTAGAGTAAAGTTATTAGAGTATCTGGTAGGTGTGCTATACTACCCCCCCGTTATTCAATGGGCGAGAGGAAGGGTACACCCTGGACGGTCCACCAGTCCATCACATGGAGACACACAAAGACAATCAACCAGGCACACTCACTCATGAGGGCAATTTGGAATGTCCAATTCAGTGTTTCCCAACCCTGATCCTCAAGGCACACTGCCCTGCATGTTTTCCAAGTTTCCCAGCTCCATCACACCTGATTCTAATGAATGGGACTTTAGCAGCTTTCTGCCTAGCTGAAAAGTCGTTCCATTTATTAGGGTTGGGAAACACTGGTCCAATCAACCTAACATGCAGGTTTTTGGACAGTGGGGGGAAGCCGACACCCAGAGAAACATAATGATATAACTATAAATAAAGATGGAGAAGAAATAAAGATCGAGAAGATAATTATATCAAAGCACCCATGCATTACTTATTTTTTGTCTGTTTCAAAGAAGATCTTATATGTATCACGAAATATACTTTTTTAAACACATTTGACCACCATCCAAAGTTTCAGATGATTGACTTAGCACTTGTTTTTGTTCTAAGGTAAGGAACAACAAACTTACAGCATGCCTCCATATATTATTTGATTGTATATGTGTAAATGTTTACTACAGTATTTATGTTTCAAGTTAGAATGGCTACTCCTTTTCCTACAGGCTCTACGGCAATTCGGCATGGCATAAAGCAGTCTTTGAAACATGTCTGAATAATTTTTCTTTTCCAAATTATTTGAAATGTGGCCTTAGATTTATTTTGATAGTAAATGTGTCACGTCTGGTGTCTCGTCTCGTCTTGATTACCTATTGTGTACACCTGGGGTTTCCCTCCCTCATGTGTTTAAATAGCCCTCGTTTCCCCTTGTCTCGTGCGAGTGCGTTTTCGTCTTTTGTCCGTCGTCTTCCCCACGCCAGGTTTGTTTTGCCATAGTCGTTGTTTTTGTCATAGTCACAGTTTTGCTACAGTTTTGTTAATCTTTATTTTGTTACTTTGTCAAAGTCATAGTTTTTGCCACAGTCTTGTTTGCTATTGCTTTGATACTTTGATCACAGTTTTCCACAGCTTTGCTTTGTACTTTGTCTGGACATTCACTCTGTTTGTTGCAATAAACCTCGTTTCCCTCATCTCCGCACCTGAGTCCTCCCTCAAGAACCCCCCTACATGACAAAATGGAAGCCAGAATGATTGTAGTATGACTCTCCAAGAACAGAGTATGCCTCCTGGTGGGGCAGAACATTGAAGAGCAGAGTATTTAAAGTGCACATTCTGATTGTGATAAAAAAGCAGCTGGTGAGGCTCTGCTCCAACGCATCTGTTTCCACTCCTGCAAGCAAATGAGCAGACACTGGCATTGCAAGCTTAAAAAATAAAAAGTGAACGTAAGTAACCAAAGAGAGATTGGAAGCAGAAAATGACATATCTGCAAAGAAATGTGATACATATACTAAACAAAAGAAAATGCATGACTAAGAAAGTTAGCCATTTGTTCAATTTGATGTATATTTACAAAGAGAAACTTCAAATTAAAAAAAAATATCTGAAAGATATAAGGCCCTCATGCAGACTTTTAATGATACCTAATAGGCAAGTGTGTCTTTTAAATGTAATTATTAGGACCTGACCAAAAGTGAGCTGCTGTTTTATTCTGACATGTTGTTGCTGAGTGAAGATTTACAGTTTAATTTCCTGTGCTTGTCATTTACCTCGGGGTGACTTCATAGAAATTACTACTGCAAAAAAATGTTTCTAGTGGCTAAATTCTGGGAAAAAAAGATTTCTTACCATCAAACTTACATTTTTTAAAATTTATTCATAAAGTATCTTTGCCTTAGGCAGGAAACTATCAGTAGTAAGTCGAAGGGATTTGAGGGGGAGTTTCTGTGCTGTGCTCCAGACAGTAGATGACAGTAATCCAGACAGTATGGATTTGATTGTGCAGCACTATGTTTGTCAACCAATCAGTGAGTATTTACCATTTGGTACAGAGTGGTTTACAGAACAGCAAGAAAAAAACAAAGCATAATATTGAAAACATTATGAAAATCTGCAAATAGAAGGGACATTAGACACCCCCCAAAACGATTAAATGTGATTAAATATAAAATTAAATAAATGCAAAAAGGTTTGATATATGATATAGACCAAAAAGGGATTTCTAAAAAAAAGGGCAGACAACTGTTCCTTATCAATGTACTAAGCTTTGTACTTGGTACTGAGCCACTCTAAGAGATTGACAGCCTTTGTTTGGGATTGATTTTTATCAGAAATGGGCTTATGTCTTCCCAAAAGCACAAAAATGCTAAGATGCCAGGAATGAACATCCGTGCAAAAGATGTTGTATGATTTTTTTTTATTTGTAGCAGCATGATCACAGAATTCCATCTTTTTGGTTGGATAAGGTTCAATTCAATTTTAATGTAATTTAAATCAATTATATTATATTTATATATTGCCAACTTACAACAAATGTCATCTCAAGGTACCACAGTTATACAACTGAATTAAAATTACTTAGAATCCAATTTATTGTAATTCAATTACTAGCATAATGAGAAATTACATTCCCGAATTATACCAGTTCCCAATTTACTTTTAAATTCTCTCGGAATCACAAATAGACAAAAAATAATAGTATTTAGTTTTGGTGGATATAAGAAGCCAGTGAAATTATTGAAGATTGGGTTTAATGCACGGCAAGTTATTTAGTTGTTGAGAATTATAAGATGGTTGACCAAGTATGTCAATATGGTGGTGTCCATCACTTGGACAATCCTGCATGTTGTTAGCTTTGCAGCTATTGTTTTGTTTGCCAGGATAAGTTCCTCACAGTATCAGCCACAGTTAAAAGATCCTGGCTGTCCCTGGCGAGAGTATCACACTCATGGTAGTAGTGATTAATGAATCTTGGTTGTCCAGGTTACATGTTGACTGTGATTAGTTGACTACCAGCATCAAGCTTTCCAAACATTTGGGCTACTACCAAGTTCATTGACGACTATCCAAGAAGTTTTGATCCAAAAAGCTACTGATCAAAGCAATGATAGTACCTAAATAATTAGTAACTAAATCCTAATTTATGATGTCACTTTACCCTAGACTTTGGCTGTTTATGATGAATGCTAAGGAGGGTTATTTAGATCCCTGGTGGTGTGAGACCCTCACAAAGAGTGAAATAGTTTTTATTTTACTTGAAAATGAAAATGCAAGTTAAAAGTATTTTAATGTACTGTAATGGTTATTCAGCCAAATAATATTAGTAGAAATCCGCTGTAGATCGCTAGGATGAGAAACGGAACCTTTCTGTCATAGTCCGTGTTTCCAGGTGCTCCCTCCCCTCAAAGGAGTTTTGGGAACGAAAGAGATTGGTTCGGTGTTCTTAATCCTGTGATCATTCACTCTGTTTTTCAGGTTAGTACAACGTGAAAACAACCTCAACTTATCCCTTAAGATTAAATAGTTTATGTGAAGTTACTGGGAGACCGTTTATGACATTTTTGAGTGCTTTAGATCGAGTTTTAGACACTATAAAAAGTCCGCGATTTTCGCGGGTTGTGCTGCTGTTGTTGCCACGGCAACGGGCGGCCTTGTGACACTAAAGATGGCGCCGCCCATGTACTAAACACAGAGAGATGCTTGTTTATATTCATCCACGATATTACTACGGTTGGTTACCTGATTACTTGACAACTGTATTTTATTAGGTGAATGGTTTTGTTATCTCTACATTTAATATAATACTTTAATATTTCTTCTCTTTACATTTCCAAATATTTGTGTTTAAGGGTTTACTGTACACTATATGGGTTATGAAGATAAGTGCACTTATTGTTGTTGGAATGGCTTGAACATATTTGTTATTTTCCATTTGTATTTCCCATTTGCAATGATGTCAATACGTTTTGAAAAGACATATTGAGTATTCTGAACAGCTTTAAGCTAAAGAAAATGAAAGTGAATTCATATTGCACTATAGTTGTGATTAGCAGCACTATAAAAACTGCACTGGCTAACAGTATTATTTATACTATTTAATGGTAGCTATATGGGACCAGTACCAATACAGAGAGTGCCCGTGGATATATTTCAATGTGAAATGATGATGGGTTTAGGTGTTTATTGAAGTCAAAGCGTGACACTGACTGTGAGAGGAACTAATGTTAGTTAAATGGTTAAGTTGAATATAACAATAGCTTTATGGTTATACTGTATGTTTGTGTTCTATGGGATCAGAACAAACAACAACATTACATACTCACCTGTTTAATGGACACTGAAAGAGACACTATTGCAGATTTTGGGAATATGTTATTGGTTGCTTGATTGATTGTTTTGTTATATAATTGTGAATAAATCAGAGGAGTTTTGGGAACGAAAGAGATTTGTTCGGTGTTCTTAATCCTGTGATCATTCACTCTGTTTTTCAGAGCCCAAAGCCAGCGAGACACGGAATACTTATCTTTTTTTTCAATATTGTGACGTGGTACCCAGCCCAGCTTGGGACCCGTAACAGTGGCACCAGCTGTTTGTCAGTTTCCTGCTTGGTGTCTAGTCAGCTGTTTTCAGAATGATTTTGCATGTTGAAAGAACAAGCTAACATCAGAGCTATCACTAGACGCTGTACTGGACACTATCATAAATATGAAGGTTTAGGGCTAGGGTAGGGCAAATATAGAGAAATCCCACTTCCCACTAAAATAATCTAACTAAATCAGCACCTAAAGTTTCGGTTCCTACATGCATCCCAGTGATCCAAATCTACACTGTGTTATGGTTTATTGGCTCTTTTCCGAATGTTAGAGGAGGTTATTGGTAACCCTATCCCTATTTTAATTTTTCTCTTATTCATGTCCTGTCCCAGGGAAGAATCTACAGACCATATTTAGAAGCAATATGCACAATTAGAACGCTACAAGCTACTTTTAGCAGCTGGTGTCTGCTGAAACCTAATAAATTATTTTCCCTAAGTTTGTTAATGTACCCTATGCTCTGTTATACAGTCCATCTGACAGCAACAGTTAAAGGACATTTTAAAAGAAATATGCAAAGGGACCTTCAAATGCAGTGTCTGTCAAAGAACAATGATCTAAAACTGGTGATTTAGAACAGCTCTCTGAAGTGTTGAAATCTATTTATCGTGTTTTGTGTCGATAATTACTCAAATATTGGAAACAATAACTGATTTCTATCCTCAACATAAAACTACTAGATATGGAAAGTTGTTCCAATGTTTTACCAAACAGTTTTGTAAGTATAGACTGAGGTTGTTTTGTAGAAATTAATTGTTATTTGGCATTTTTTGTTTTTGTCAACCTGTAATGCAAACAAAATTACTACCATGCACACAAATTCATTTGCACATTTACAGGCACTTACAGCCGAGGTTTAATGTCTAAAACCTTCCAGATTTGGGGCTCATCTCAGGAGAGACAAACCAATTAAAAACTACAGCAATGCCTTATCAAGTTTTTTTGTCTTTGTGCCGCTCGAAAATCTCCCCTCTTAAATTCCTTCCTTTGCCCTTCTCTCCTTCCCATCATTTGAGTTAGCTAGCTTTGAAAGCCCTTTGCAATGCAGCGTGGGGGAAGGAGTCCTTGTGTCTTTGTTACTCAGGATATGTGAGTGTAATTGCTGCACTTCGTACTAATTAACGGTCTAATAGAGATAAGCTGGCAAGAGGCTCAGAACAGTATCTGTGTGGATTCACTGATAAAGGGACACTTTCAAGAGGCAACACGAACCCACATGGCAACCTATCAGACGAAGACTTACACAGAAGGAGGAGCACTTTCGTTATAATCAAGTAGGATGCATAGGTTTTAAAACAGTGACCATATAAAGCTGGTTTAAGCTCTTCTTCTCTTGAAAGCTTAAAAAAAGAGCACACGTATCTATTGTACACAAATTTCCAACAACCACAGTTTCACTTGTTATCGCATTTAAACTACGAACAAAGTTTAACACATAATATCAGGAGCAAAGAACTATGATGGTTTTACTAAACCTGTTACTCCTGGTTGTTGCAAATAAATACTCAATAAAAATGTTCTTCATCAAAGAGAACTTTTCCTATAAACATCCTGAAAATAATGTTGCCATGAACTAGAGAGTCAGTCATGTCTTTCATGGTATAGTTTTGTAACATTCTTTAGAAGTTAGGAGGAGGAGTTAATCCATTGATGACAATGTATACCTTATATCGAGAGGTCAAGGAGGAGATGGACTGTGTGCAGAGGGATTATGAGCAGATGAGGAAACATTAAACATTATAACAGTAAACCCTGATGGATTGGATTTTTCTGAAAAAGAGCTGGAGGAAAAAGATGTGAATGATCATAGGGTCTACAGATTACCTTGGTTTTGGGAGGAGGGGTTGAAGAAGTGGCTTCCTTGCTGTTTGCAAATGCCAAAACATTGTTTTTCGCAGGCACATTTTTTGATAACATAGCAATCTGGGAGAATTCATCCCCAGCTATTTCCAGTCATTACAAAGAAAATGATAGCTGAATGTCAAGGCAATTTCCAGATAATCACTGGTTCTGCAGAGACAGGCATTGGTCCCCACTGCTGTCCTTTTTCCCCCCTTTGTTGATGGCAGCATATTTCATTCTGCAGTTGAAACCTAAAGTATAGCTCCATTCTCTCAGTCGATGCCCATTATTCCTTGCCATAGTTTTGTTGAGATTCAATTCCAGTTTGTGGCCATTCCCTGTGGATGGCTTCTCCTGTCCTCTTCCATGTCATCCTTTCAGTAGAGCCTATTTCCTGTAATCAGTGATCAGATATAATAATGCAAATGAGCCTCAGAACAATGATTATTTTTGTCATATTTCACCTCTGCACAGGCTTCACTTTTAGAGTTGTGATGGTTATCTCAGAGCAGTGACTGATTACACAATAACTATCACATAATTTCACTTAAATCAAATGAAATTTTGGTTGTTGTAGTTTTAATAATAAACATAACTGCCTGTACTGTGTTAATTTAAACAGTTTGAGCGCATAGTTAAAGTCCAACACCACACTGTCATGTAGCTGTACAAAATTCATACTGGGGCAAGAAAAGACAGGAAAAACCCTTAAAGGGACACTGTGTAGTTTATTAAGTATTTTATGAGCTAAAATAATTTTCCTCATTAATAGATGTGTCCTCATTTGATGTTAAATTACCTCTGCAATGATCTGACTTCTCATCATAAGCGAAGAATTTCCTATCTGTATATACATAGGACGGGTAAGTCCACGGAGGTTTCCATGTCGTTCCGCCATTTTGAAAAACTATAATCGCAGAGAGGGACATAAAGCACTAGTCTACCTGTCTAGCTAATCCACAGCGCGCTTTCGTTCAGAGCCAGAGTCAAGTGACTGAAACTAGCTATGATAAGCGAGAGGCGCTTGCTTGTCACCTCTAGGCTAGTCACTGCCCCGGAAATTTTGCTTTTTTTTCTATTTTAAACAGTTTTGAACAATTGAAGTTTGTAATTTCTTTTAAATTACAAACCTCATTACCTAGGAGAAAACTCGATGATGTGGAAGTCATGTTGTTATTACTTCTTGATGCATGACGGCTACCATAGTTGCAATACCCATTTGAAAACGCAAGGCACTATAGTGCACTATTTGTTAGAATGCAAAATACAATTTCACCCTTAGATGGGAGAAATTCCTACACCGTGTACCTTGATAAAGAAAAATAACTATTGTTATCCTTATAGATCGCTCACATGGTTAGGTAACAAATGTCACCCAGATCGCAAAGAGGACAAGAGCTGCTGAGTTCTGTCAAAAAACTCTCTACAAATGTAATTATTTGGAAGAGACAATGTTTCTTCTCTTGTAAGGCAGCTAGTGTTAGTTAGCTAGTGTTAGAGTGATCACTATTTTTGTTAAAAGGCAGTAATATTTTACCAGACTCAAAATCCAAATTCCCCAATAAGAATTACTCTTCCTATCTGTCTCTTCTCTACCTGCAATAACCGCTACTTCCCCTTTGCCTTGCCTCTCATTTCACATCTGCTTTCCCTGCAGGGTTTGTGTTTACTCGTTCTGCAGCAACAGTTTCCCTTTCCTTCCTCTCTCCACTTCCATTCTTTCCAAGCCACTGGCTGGGGCCTTTAATCGTTGGTGGCACCTGTCCCCAAGAGCCGTAATGTCCCTCATCCATCAGTGGGGGATGACAGGTTCTATACCTCCCCTTCCTCTTACCAAGCCAGGTGGTGAGAGTTCACACTCTACCAGACCACAACAGTTAGAAGGTGTTTGTGCTGTAGAAACTGACACTCTCGGACATTGCATCTAGGCTCTTAATCATTCAGCCCTGATGTGTGAGTATCATCCCTCCCACCTGTATCCCTAAAGCACTACCAGAACATGAGAGTGGACAAAGGAGGAGGAGAGAGGATAGGAGGGCACACAGGACTGTATGTATGTGTAGTCAATATATGTATGTGTATATATAGAGAAGCATTTTTCTCAGAAATTGCTTTACTATTATCAGGTTTCTCACATATATCACTTACATAAATTATATAAAGCCCATTAACTGCTGTCTGTGGTGAAAGTAGACACAACTACCAAACAACATCACACTTGAAAAAGATCTGCTCAAACAAAGGTGATCTGACAAACTGCCAGCACGAAATTTTGCTCAGTGTATGTATAAACCAAGGAGAAGAGCTGAAAACAAAGGTTTGTAGGAGGAAAATCCCAGTATTAAAACTCTGATTAAAATGGATATACCTTGCACGAGAAATCTTTCATACATTTTTTTCCTCCAATTAAATCCTTTGTGTTACCATTGGGATTATTATGAAAGAGCTTTCTCCATAATTACCCTGTTTATTCACTGTTGCTGGGGCGAAAATCCAAGCTGTCCAACCGGGATAATATGTGGGGAAAACATTTAGCATAAATCAGCAAAGCCTGAAGGATAAAATGGAGAAAGGTTATCATTTATGACTTAATGTCATTGTCCTTTAGCATCAAATATCTCTGAAAAGAAACCACTAAATCATGAAAATTCTTGGTGATACAGTTTTGAGATGGAGACTAAAGAATCACAATTCTGCAAAGACACGCAAATCTGAATATTCAGTAAAGTAGTACAGTAGCTGCTTTCCTGCTGTGCCCTAAACATAGACTGCACGTTTTTGATGCATAGCTTAGTATAGATACATGCTAAGTATGGAAACATGACATCACCGATTTACCAATCCCTGATTGAAGATATAACAGGGAACTAAAATATGCAATTGTCAATACAGTGAATTCAAATCCCATATCTTGAAACAATGACATCAGAGTGAATGAATGCAACTATATATTATTAGTTTTAACTATGGTTTTTACACATCAATTAATTTGACAAGTACTTAAATTGACAATATAAAGATACTTGTTTATATATGATTTAAATAGGACATTGCATTTGGTAAAATCATTTCTTGGCCAGTCTCACAGGTAAATTGCAACAGACTGTTTTAGATCATTTTGATAATACTTAGAGACTTAGACTTAGACTTAGACTTAGACAGTACTTTATTGATCCCTTGGGAAGACTCCCTCAGGAAATTAAGGTTACCAGCAGCTTAAAGGGAAAAAAGTATTAAGTTATTAAAATTAAATTAAGCAAAAAAATACAAATAAATAAAAAAATAAATAAAAATACAAAAAATACAGATTAAGTACAGTGTATGTAATATCTCTTCCCCCTGTCCTGTGTCACCTCCTCGCCCCCAGTGAGGCGTTGAACAGTCTGATGGCGTGGGGGACAAAAGAGTTCTTAAGTCTATTGGTCCGGCACTTGGGAAGCAGCATTCTGTCACTGAACAGGCTCCTCTGGCTGCTGATGACGGTGTGCAGAGGGTGGCTGCTGTCATCCATGATGTCCATCAGTTTGTTCAGTGTCCTGGCCTCTGCCACCGTCACCAGAGAGTCCAGCTTCATGCCGAGCACGGAGCCGGCCCGCCTGATCAGTTTGTCCAGTCTGGACGTGTCCTTCTTGGATGTGCTACCTCCCCAGCACACCACGGTGTAGAAGAGGACACTGGCTATCACAGACTGGTAGAACATCCACAGCAGTTTGCTGCAGATGTTAAGGGACCGCAGTCTCCTGAGGAAGTACATCCTGCTTTGTACCTTCCTGTACAGGCTGCTGGTGTGTTTTGACCAGTCCAGTTTGCTGTCCAACCACACCCCGAGGTACTTGTAGGAGTCCACGGCCTCCACCTCAGTTCCCTCTAGTACGACTGGTCCCGGCTTTGGTCTGGACCTCCCAAAGTCTATAACCAGCTCCTTTGTCTTAGAGGTGTTGAGCTCCAGGTGGTTTGTGTGGCACCAAAGGGCAAAGTCCCCCACCAGATGTCGATACTCCTCCTCTCTGTCATCCCTGATGCATCCGACTATGGCTGTGTCATCAGCATACTTTTGTATGTGACACAGCTCTGAGTTGTAGTGTAAGTCAGAGGAGTACAGGGTGAAGGGGCCAATTGAAAGGCATGAACATCTGACTGGTATTACCAAATACGACATCACCATACATCCCATTTTTGTACTACTTAGTCCTAACGGGGTCTATCCCAGCTGACAACAGGTGAAAGGCAGGTTACACCTTTGACAGGTTGCCAGTCCATCACAGGGCCACACAGAGACAGACAACCACACACACTATGACATGTCACCTTTTATATAAATTATATAAACTTTAACAATGTTGATCTCAATTGATGCTGAACGGTCAGTCTTAAAATTTAATTCTGTAATTTTACCCTACTAGAGACCAAACTTTGACTCCACAATTTTTTTCTATGAATTATATGAAAATTTCTTAAAATGGATGGAACATCAAGACTAATATATGCAATTATAATGGACATTATTTGCGGTTGCAGTAGAAGTTGTGGTTGTTTATATCAAGTAGAGTGGCATGTAGTACAGAAGCTTAGAAAATGTATTGCAAAACAGAATATGACACCCTGGAAAAGTTACCAGTCTAACGCAGGGTCACAGAAAATACTAAGACAACCATGCACACTCAATCAATTCTAGGGTAAAATTTGTAATAATCCTATCATGTGATTTAATAGATTTTATTTTCTCATTTCTCCTCTCAGTGTCATGATTTCCAAAGTGTATGTGCATCTGTTTGTCTTTTTTTTCTGGAAGCTACAACTACCAAGAGGGTGGGGCAGCACAGCTACACCTGGTTATGGTGGCCACCAGGTCATTTAAGGAGCTGGCTGTGGTTAATTGTTTGCCTGAGTTTCAACCTAAGCGGTTACTCAAGCTGTACAGATTTTTATCTATTTATTTTTCCTCTGAATAATTATCTATCCTCCCTGGAAGCCAACTACTAGATCCCCAAGTCATCGCTAAACTGGAACTCAGCCTTGCCTTCCATCCTCTGCCTGCCTTTCTGCCGTTCAACATCACCAGCTTCTGTTTCCCCTGACCCCTGGCTGGAATTACCCTCTTCAGACTGGATCTGGACTGTTTTTTCTTCCCACAAAGCACTTCCCAGCACCACCACAGAAACATCATCTAATAAATATTGTTGAAGGTCTCTGGTCTCCCTAGTGACTCTCTGCGTGTGAGTAAAGATGCTTCCTCATTCCGTGACGCTCATAGTGGGAGTTTACTGATAATGAGAATTACAGATCTTTGAGTTTGAGAAATAGAAATCTAAGTAGATTACTTTAGCTAATATCAGAGTCTTTGGAGAAGATGAAGTTAATTATTTTGGTATACCTCAAACTTTGTGTGATGTGATTATTAGTACTTCAGTTTGGATTTAAAAGAATAGTTTTCCAATTAATTTATGCAATTAATCCAATTAAGTTACATTAAAACATAGATAATTTTCTCTCTATTGTCATAAATATACAGTGCATTTAGGGAAAACTATACCTTCACATTACCATATTTTCTTTTCTAAATGTGCACATTCAACACTTGCCTATAATGATCTTGTTGGTCAACAAATGCTGTCAAATCTTCCACTGTTGTTTTTTCTTTGTTCAAACCAAAAAATCTCCTGCTTTCACAGTCCTCTGTTTTATTTGATTACTAGGCCCAACTCTGAAGACTGCTCTGCATTTATCTCAAAACGTAGACTTAAAAATACAGTGCATTAAAAGCAGTGGTTGTAGTACCATTTGAGAGAATAGGACTCAAAAGATCCCGCTTGGCCATCACTTGCTGCAGAGGATCACGTTACATTGCTTGGCCAATCAGCGCTGCGGGGAATTTTGTATTCAACGGCTGTCGTAGTTATACGTCTTGTGGTTTCTTTCTTGATATTTTAATCCATACTAAATATGTTGATCAAAAAGAGAAAGTGGTCGGACGAATATGTACAACATGGATTCACGTGTATCACAGAACGGGATGGGAGTCAACGTCCTTTCTGCATGATATGCAATGCCAAGTTGAGTAACTCTAGTCTCACACTGGCAAAACTAAAGGAACACTCATTTAAATTGCATGGAGATGGGGAATACAAGGACACAACGCTTGCTGAATTCAAGATAAAACGAGCCAGATTCAATGAAAGGGCCACTCTGCCTGCTCTTGGATTTGTACCCGTTAACAAACCAATCCTCAGAGCATCGTACAAGTTGATTACTTGACCACAAAGCAGGGTAAGCCACAAACCATCTGCGAAACACTCATAAAACCATCTGCTTTAAAAATAGTGAATTTGATACCAATCATTGATACCAAATGTCACCATCAGCGACAGAATACAGAACATGTAAAGGCATCTTGGCTCAAATAGTTGCAGATCTAGTTTCAAGTCCAGCAAAATTTTGCCTTCAACTTGACGAGACTACAGACGTTTCTAATCTAAGCCAGCACGCTGTTTTTGTGTGTTATGTGAAAGAAGACATGATAAAAGAAGATTTTTTAGAAGTCACACAATTTTGCAGCTATATAATTTGGGCAATGCCTTATTCTGGCCCCCAAAAAGTATTTTGTGGATTCAAAATGACAAAAAACAGATTCAATTTAAAATAAAAAATTTAAGTTATTACAAAATGTTAAATTCTTTTTCAAATTTATTTTCAATTACTAAAATAGTAAAAAAAATAGATTTTTGGGGGCTGAAATTCTTTTATTTAGCTGAAATATTTTTTTCGGGGCATAATAAAGTAACACCGTAAGGCAAAACCACTGCCCTATATTTATTACTCCTACGAGAAATTCACAATCATCAATTAACCAAACATGCTTGTTTATGGGCAGTGGGAGAATGCTAGAGAATCTGGAGAGAATGGGAACAACATGCAAGCGCTATACAAAAAGGTTCCCACACCTGGGAATTCTTTTGTTATGAGGCAATGGTGCCAACTACCACACCACTATGCAGCCATAGTTTTCCCACAAATTCATGTATGACTGTCCAACTGTGTAAGCTTTATTACCTTTATCAAAGGAATTTTTCCTCAAAAAGATGATCCAAAAATGAAAAACACCAAGAAAATTTTTAGGTTCTCAACTTCTAAAGTATCACAATGAAAAGAGACAATTTTGCTTATCAAAATTAGCTATTTTAAGAGTACCAGTGACAGGAATGAAACAAGAGAACCAGATGCGTTTCACAAACACATGCCAACCAGCCTCTTTCAATTTAGCAGCAGAAATTTAAGCTACGTCAGATGTCTGGAAAATAACTTTAGTCCATTATACAGGTGCTTCTTGGTATGGGTGCTACTACAGGCTAATGACAAGGGATGTAATGGGAACAAACAACATATTAGTGATATAGAGTGATCTCAGTGGAAGTAATGTGTGAGGTCTTCTCAATCTGATCACAATTGTATAGCTTACATTTAAGTTACAATATAAATGCTCACATTCGTATTTGGACATTTCCATGACTTTTTCAGATGCCGAGTCACAATCTACCTACTGAGTTATGTTAGGTCTGTAGAGTAGTTTTCTGTTTTTCCCCTACCCTCCTCTATGTGGCCAGATCTGAAATGGTTCCAGCTGGTGCCAATCTCAATCATCAGGAGCAGCCATAAGAAGGAGCAGTTCCATGCAGCAGCTGCCAGATGATTTCCTCACTTAGTGTGGTACAGGCCAATCTCTCTTTACGTTTTTGTGGATAAGAGACCTAGTAAACCCTTTCCCTGTCTAACCAGAACCTTGGATTTCTTCCAGCCTTCCTGCCTCCGTTTTGCTCCTCGCTGCTTCCCTCAACACATGCCCTCCCAAGGATTCACCAAGGCGGCGGCTCCAGACACAGACATCGCCTCCACCATTCTCACCAACAAAGAATAAATTCTATGACTGAGCTTCTGTCTTAAGTTGTGGTCCGCTTAAGAGTTTCCAGCTACGACATGACAAGTTAAGACTAGCATTGTTAAGACTCCCTGTCACATCTTGTTTGGCTACCTCTTGTGGCAGAGATGGGGTACCCTTTTCGGTGGGCAGGGCTAACCTGCCACACCCGACCACGCCCACGCCCCTGCCAGGAAACCCTGTGCCATGCGGGCTATAAGTTTGTAGCATGCCCAGGGTCCACCCTTTTGGTACTGCATTGCCACAGTTCCAGTGAGCGTCTACTTGTTAACGGGAGTTTGATGTCTTTGATTTGCTTCCTTGTGTTTCTTTGGTTTAAGTTCTGAAGTCAATGTGATTTTCAGTTGCTTTGAACTTTTGAACTGTAACCTTTGTCACCATCCATTCACCAATTGATAAAAGCCTCAAGCATTGGGCTGACCTACATCGTACCTGTCACCCATATCAAGTCTTCTGATCGAGACTCTGTCCACCACACACTCCCTGCCACCAACCATGCTACCCCCCATACAGTTTCTTCAGTGGTCCTTCGAGCCAGAGCCCTGAGGGAGTGATACCACAGCAGGCAGGGGGATGGAGCCACCAGAGGGAGGAGAGGCATGTGAACATGCGCATTCATTGAGGTCTGCACCTGCACCTAAAGGCATCTTCCAGACCAGTGCAAGGGAGGCACCCACCAGCCCGATATGGATTCACTGCCATAGATGGGCGGACTACCCATGTGACCACTCTTGACGCCCAAACATCAGAAGCTTCTGCTCCACAGTCTGGACACCTGGAACTGGATTGAGAAGAAGAGGAAGGAGAGGAGACTGATAAAGAAGGACAAAGACAGGATGAGCCAGCAGAAGAGGTCACCCATCATTATGCCTTGCCTTCTGTGCTAACGCAACCATCTTCACAACCCCATCAACCTGCAGGAGGTGGAGTGGGACCCACCATGACCAGAGGTGAGCCCGTCCACGGAGCCCGTGGACCATCTCCTCCTCTTATACCTACACGTATGGCAGCCAGAGCTCACAACGCTTGCGAAAGGGTGCAGATGGAGCTTAACGCCCTGCAGAGAGCCGTGGTCGAGGAATAGAGAAAACTTGGAGAGCTGCAGGAGATCCAGAGACAGATATAAGAGGACCAAGACATTGATGAAAGAGCTAACATGTTAGACCGGCAAACGCAAGTGGCTATGAATGAGCGTGAGAAGTTAACTCATACCCTTACTATGCAAAGGCGGCTGCGAAGGGGGCAGAGGGAGCTAGAGGAGGCAAACCTGATGACTTCCTTTGCCGAGGATATGGAGGCAACCGTGAGCCGTGCCCCGGCACCACCGGTTCCAGCTGAGTTCCCTCATCCTTTACATGTGTTTGTTCTGTTGACCATGAGTTGAGGCCTGCAGGATCCCACAGGGTCAGCTGAGTTGTTCCCAGAATAGCCAGAAGCGGCTCCAAGGGAGGTGGTGCAGCCTATGGCTCCCCCTCCAGAACCAATCTCCATTCCAGGTCTGGTGACTCAGTCGAGATTTGGCCTCGTCAGTCAACCCTTACCTCCAGTTGCTAGTCAGCCAACTATCTCTGCGTCTGTGCCTTCACTGTCACAGAGTCAACCAGCATTGCCACCTCTGAGCCTTGAGAATGCAACTCCTTCGCACCTGTCTTTCTGCAACATTGTTCAGACTGTGCCACATGTAGCCCAGGCTTCATAAGCGGTTAGAAGTAAAAGTCTGTTGTTTAGTCTGTATGAATGTGTGAGAAAGAAAGCTGGCATTTATTGGGTTAACTCCGGCGTACAGCGCAGAGAGAGACAGGTGCAGTACTGCGGCTGCACACAGCGTTCTGGGAGAGAGTTGGAAGGAGGACAAACCGTCCGGTTGCCCAAGGTGCTCTCTGCTTTGGAAAAAAGTTGATACGCAAACTGAGAGAAATGGTTGAAAATACATCGCGAGCCAATTCCAGGATCCACGTTTGACGTTGCCTACTCGGTGGTGAGTTCGATGGGCACTTTGAGTGATGTAACGTCGAGTGAAGGTGTGCTGGCGTCTGCGCTAATCGGCCGCTAGCTGCTAGTTTGATGCCACGTGCGTTGGCCGTTAGCAGCCAGGGTGAACTGACATTGAGCTCAGCCGGCGGAGCTGAGGAATTAGCTAATTGCTAACACGTCAGGGTAATTCTGATAAATTGCGAGGCTATTGCGTGTGAATATCATGTACCGAAAGCAGTGTGTATTGTATGGGAGGAAAGGGTAATTTGAGTATTTTATTTAAATTACACTGTTGAAGTAAGACTGTAATGAGAATTAACTATTTTTGTTAATTAATTTAAATTGATATAGGTCATATTTTTGTTATTTATTTAGATTTAGGAATTATGGCCTGTAGTAGTTTAATTTACTGAATGAATGAATGAATGAATGACTGAATGTGGCCTGTCCTACAGGTCAGGTTATTTTTGAGAGGATACGACTTGGTGATCTTTTATTTTCGTTATTTCATATTGCGCTCACTTTATTATTTCTTCATTATATTGTTGTAATATTGTTCATATTGTTCACGTTCATTGTTAACAATACATTTCTTGAAATTAACTTGTATGTGAGTGTGGTCAATGTTGATGTTCCGTCCTAGGCTCCATGAGCATTACTTAACACTTCTCATAATTGGTCCAACTGTGAATCTGAAACCCAAAATTACAGATAATTCTTAACAGAAACAAAAAGGGGTTACACACGTCCTGTCAGAGGTCCGAGACCTCCAGATCTGGGTGATACCAAGGCCTTACCTTTTCCCTGGTAAAACACTCTGAGGGGGCATCAGAAGGTGTGCACATCATTGAGTTGTTGGTAGCGACAGCCTTTGGAATCACAAAACCGAAGTTGCCATATTTCAAGGGTGGTAAAGAAAGTGACTTTGTTCTGCTTACCATGGCATTGGAGAATCTGTTAGATATCCTCGCTCACCTTTTGGAACAGTACAAGTTCCAAGTCCTAATGGATCACTTGAAGCTGCCGAGTGCATCCAAGTTAGCGAAGTCCTACATGCATGCCTCAACTCCTTACACCACCGCTATTGCTGCCTTGAAGGCAAGGTATGGTCAACCCCGACAGTTGGTCCAGAGTGAGATAGCCAACATCCTCCATTCACCATCACTACGGTGATGGTGGTGCTTTCCAGGACTTTGCTCTTTCTGTACACTCACTTGTTGACATGCTGTGTTCTGTAGAGGGTGTGGGGAGAAGTGAATCGCAGTGTGGTTCCCATGTTGACAGATTACTCAACAAGCTTCCCTTTCAATACCGAGATGGTTTCTTCTAGCACTGTTTTCTCCGCGGCATTCGGAAGGAGTGCTCAGACCGAACGTACTCCCTTGAGGATTTTTCTGCATGGCTCCAGATTAAAGCTCGGGCCAAGAGCATTGCCCAACAAGTTTCGTATCATGCTCCAACTGAGAGACGATATCCGGCGTCCAGGAATCTGAAGAAGGGAAACACCTGCTACAATGTATCTCTGAACACCAAACCTGACCCGCTTGTGAGTGGGAAAGGCACCACTGTCTCCACTGGTAAAGGGATATTCTTACCTTTCTGCCCTTACTGTACCAACAGAGGACATTTTCTAGGAACTTGGGCAGAAATCAAAAAGTTCAGTCCATCGGAGCTGAGGGGCTGGAAAGAGAAGAATAACCACTACAGATAAAGTTACAGATGTGCCCGTTTCCATGCTGTTGACCTGTTGCCATTCTGTTGACAAATGCACCCTCCAGAAGTGTGCAAAGAACTGCATCTCACTGTCTTGCACAACATCACACAGCGGTTGTCCAAGAGCCCACACTGTTAACTATGCCCTTCATCAGCAGCTTCAAAGACGACTGTTTTCCCTGTCGCCTCCAAGCCACGCCTCACTGTCAGACACAGAGGTGGAACTCAAGAAAGCTGCCCAGTGTTTGAATGTTACCACTTCCCATATTGTCCTGCTGTGAGCTTCTCAGTTCCAAAACTGGTCGGACCTGATCGGACCAGCAACAGAGCAGATGGCTTCCAAGACTACCGATGTCCCCACCAGTGAATCTCCTGAAGCCCTGATCCTGAGACAATCCCCAGGCCTTGTTCGCCAACAGTAGCCTCCTTGGACGCAGGAAGTGGCGCCAGAGCCAGATGTTAGCACACCACCTCTGGACGCGGTTTATCCGAGACTACCTGCCTAACCTATAGGCAAGGAGCAAATGGCAGAAGGAAGTCCCCAATCTGGGAGTAAGGATGATTGATCTGATCCTTGACCCCCAGTTGTCTTGGGCCTCTTGGCCAATTGGTCAATTCCTGGCCGTCACCAGTGGCCACAATGGCCGGGTCCGATCTGTTGAGGTCCAGGTAGGGAAGCAAACTTATACAAGACCAGTCTCACGTTTGACTGTCCTCCCTGACTTGAACGATGGCTGACAGTTGAGGCTTTTTCTGGGAGTAATTTATCCCAATTACTGTTAAGACTCCCTGTCACATCTTGTTTGGCTACCTCTTTTGGCAGAGATGGTTTCCCCATTTCAGTTGGCAGGGCTAACCTGCCCCAGGCTAACCACGCCCATGAAGTTGTTAGAATTTGGGTATAATTACTCACTTTAGCATTGCATGCTATCACATGATCTATGCAAATTACTGAGAGATGTTTTGTCTGTGAAGAGCCCAGCGCTGATATACTTTGCCTATGACCCAATAAATGTAATTTTTTATACTTTTGATCTACTCTGGTTTATTTTCAGGTTTCCAAGTAAAGAATTGGGTTAACAAAGTCAATGTGATCTTCAGTTGCTTTCCTATTCCGTTTGAGAAACTTAACTGTGCCATGTGGCAAGTGTTTGATATGTGCACATTGAGTGATATCTCAATATGATATGGTGATATGCACTGATGCATTATTTGATTTGAATACTTATTTGATTGATACCATTGGTGATATATTGTTTGTTTGGAAGTTGTTTGGTTGATTTATTGTTCAATGTTTAATGATGTCATTCTTATTTATTCTCCCAGCACACACAGTTGAACTTGTGAACTGTAACCTTTACCACCACCCATTCACCAATTTATAAAAGCCTCAGGCATTGGCCTGACCTCCATCATCCCTGTCATCCATATCAAGTCTTCTGATCGAGACTCTGTCTGTCCACCACACTCTCCCTGCCACCAACCACGCTACCCCCCATACAGTTTCTTCAAGCATAACATTCTTGTTATTTGATAAGATTAACAGACGATGTTTGAAAATGTTTAAATTCATTCAATGAAAATGTTTAGATTCAAAACTGCTCATTTAAATGATCATAAATTGAAAGAGAACAGCTGTATTTCAGTTTAAAAATGTCCAGGCTTTTCTATTTCTTTTTTTTATTTTTACTAACAAATAGTTTTTTTAGTAGTTCAAATATGCCAACAGCTCCACTGCCATCTCTTGACATCTCACCGATGATTCTAACACTACTGTATTTTAAATCTGTTGAGGTATGCCTCTTGGACTGTGCTGGTGGATTTCTTCAAATGTAGACAACTGTAATCTCATGTATGTGTACCTCCTGCTCATTTGCATCAGGAACCAAGTCCGGGACTGTCGAGGTTTACCCAGAAGACTGTAAGTGAAAGGTTGCAAGACAGGAGCCTTGATTAGAACACCAAAGCCATTCATGCTTGCCATGGACCTTCGATTGGGACATGACTGTGCATTATTATCATAGTCAAATAGTATTTTCCTCTACTGTTGACTCTCCAACCCTTTCTTTTTCCCAAGGACCATGAAGGAGCCATCTAGACCTTACCACGTCCTTCACTGGTGGTTTAAAATATCTTTGTCCGTCTCTCACATGAACATAAACACTACTCATGAATTATTTTTGTCCCACGAGTGTTGTCTTAAAGATATACTGGGCACACTCAGATAGGTAATGATGCTGATTTGAATGAATTAGTGTAACATACCCTCCAAAGACCAGAAGTACACCAGGGGTTCAGCTGCACGATTTAATTGTCTGCATTCTTGAAAACAAAGTCAATGACACCAGGGCTTTCATACTGACTGCAACTCCAGCGCGGGAAGATGTAGTTCCTTTACAATGTACAGAGCAAACAAAATGGCAGACGATACACAGCCAGCATACTGATATTATATG
The DNA here is from genome assembly GCA_907169785.1 of Menidia menidia. NCBI lineage: Eukaryota > Metazoa > Chordata > Actinopteri > Atheriniformes > Atherinopsidae > Menidia > Menidia menidia. The sequence goes on along the minus strand of CAJRST010014446.1, from coordinate 8,459,352 downwards.
ATGTAAAGAGATCAATCATTTATCTTCAAACATTTTACAACAACGAACCTGCATTCATGAAAACAAAGTCAATGAGACCAAGGCTTTCTTCTATTTACTGCAACTAAAATTCAGACCTTTCATACCATGCTCCACATCATTGCATGGTTACCACAGAAATATACTACAGCTCATTTACAACACGCTCACATCGTTTTCAAACATGACTTTTTCAGTAATTCATGTAAATCTATTTATATACACTCGTATTCAAACAATAATTTGTAATTACGTGTGTTCATTTAATAAAATATCAACTTGGACCCAGAGCGCTGCTAAACACTGCTTACCTCCAGTGCGGGAGAATCTAGCTGGAGGTACAGCAAGCGCCAGCACCCCAAAAAGCACAAACGCAAAAGGCAGTCATGAAGGCCCATGGTCAACTAAAATTTACCATCTTTTCAAACAAATAACAATGAAAAAAGGAAGATAAAGATGTTGGTGAGAATTCACTCTACAAAAAGGAGCATGTATTTTATGTTTCTTCCCAAGTATCTGATGTCTTGGAGTTATCTTCGACCAGGACATGTCGTTTAACTCTCACATTAAGCAAATTTCAAGAACCGCCTTCTTTCACCTTCGTAATATCGCAAAAATTAGGAGCATCCTGTGTAAAAATTATGCAGAAAAACTAGTCCATGCATTTGTTACTTCTAGGCTGGATTACTGCAATTCCTTGTTATCAGGGTCTTCAAAAAAGTCCATTAGGACTCTTCAGCTGATCCAGAATGCTGCAGCACGTGTTCTTACAGGAACCAGAAAAAGAGATCATATTTCTCCTGTCTTGGCTTCTTTGCACTGGCTTCCTGTTAAATCCAGAATAGAATTTAAAATCCTTCTCCTTACGTATAAAGCTCTTCATGGTCAGGCCCCATCTTATCTTAAAGAACTTTTAGTACCTTACTGCCCTACCAGAGAACTGCGCTCCCAGAATGAAGGGTTACTGGCAGTTCCTAGAGTCTTGAAAACTAGAATGGGCGCTAGAGCGTTCAGCTATCAGAGTCCTCTTTTGTGGAACCAGGTTCCAGTTTGGGTCCGGGAAGCAGACACCGTCTCTATATTTAAGAGTAGGCTTAAGACTTTCCTTTATGATAGAGCTTATAGTTTGAGTAAGTCCACCCCTGGTTGTGCTGCTATAGGCCTAGACTGCCGGGGGATGCATCATGATGCACCGAGCTCCCCTTTCCTTTCTCTCTCTCCCTCCCGGTGCAACCTCATTCCATTAACAATGTTACTAACTGGACTCTCTCCCTTCCCCGTAGTCGTGTGCTTTCTCGTCCCCCTTCTCTCTTCTCTCTCTTCCTAACACTTTCTCCAGATATTCCTGGCTCTGGAGCTGTGGGGTCTGGATCTGTGGTTGGGAGTCTCCTCCTATCACTTCCTGCAGGTGTTCCTAGAGCTGTGGAGTCTGGATCTGTGGTTGGGAGTTTCCTGCTGCCCCCATGTTCCTGCTCATCATTAGCATTAATATCATTGCCATTTTTAATCTGTTCTACGTGTTGCTGTGTTGGCGGCCCCTCTCTGCTCCTTCTGTCCTTCTCTCGCCCTCTCTCTCTCTCTTGCTCTCTCTTTCCCCTCACCCCCAACCGGCCGAGGCAGATGGCCGCCCACCCTGAGCCATGGTTCTGCTCAAGGTTTCTGCCTGTTAAAAGGAAGTTTTTCCTTGCCTGTGTCGCCTAGTGCTTGCTCATGGTGGGAATTGTTGGGTTTCTGTAGTTAACTTCAGAGTAGGGTCTGACCTGCTCTGTTTGGAAAGCGCTGTGAGACAACTGTTGTTGTGATGTGGCGCTATATAAATAAAATTGAATTGAATTTAATTGAATTGAATGTTTCCTTACCGTAGCATGGTAGTTGGTATGTTTTGGAGACTGCGATTAACAGGCAGAACTTTAGACTTTAAACACTTAATCAGAAAGTGCTGAGAACTTATTCATTAGTGTCATTATGTTCATGAGAGATACCCTTGGATTCTGGAGGAGAAGTAATCATCGGCATGATAACTTATCTTGTGTTCAACATTTTTGGATTGAAACCTTTGATATCTCTGCTTTGTTTGATGGCAGCTGCTAGGGGTTCAATGAATATTGCGAAGAGTGATGGAGAGAATGGGCACCCTTGTTTGGTGCCTCTATGGAGACTGAAAGTTGGAGAAGTTTGATAATTTGTCCTAACATGTGCGTTTGAAGAACAATACAACATATTCATCCAGTTTATAAAGGGTGTGCCAAACCCAAATTTTTACAATAATGTAAACATGAATTTCCATTTGGCACAATTGAATGCTTTTTCTACATCTAGTCTTACAAATATTGAAGGGCTTTGTGGAGTTCACCTATTGAAAATGGAAAATCCAACATTTTTACCTGTTCTTGCAGTAATCTTGGGAGATTAATTTTACGAAGAAATCCATCAATGTTAATGTCTGCTGGATTATTGCCAGATGAATTAAATCTTTGTAGAAATTCATGAAGACACTGTTGATTATGTTGGGATAGTGGGTAAAAGTGTTATAGACGTGATAGTTGCTTTCTCTTTATTTTTACCTGATTAGCGAGGAATTTTCCAAATTTTGTTGCCATGTATAAAGTTCTCTAAGCAAAGTCTTTTCATCATAAACTGTGTTTTCTTGTTTATTATTTAATCAATTTCCAATTAAACTTTTCTTATTTTGTTTAGTATCTGTTATTCTTGGGAAACACCATTGGCACCCTACGACTGCTTCATTCTAATTTCTAATTCCATTATTCTTGAATTCCCCTACTTTTTCTTTGAGGAAAAATAAATTGTTCTGCTTTGCATGAGGGTCTTTCTGGCTTTCCAGAATGTAAGCTGATGTATCTGGCTGATCGTTATTTGTTATCAAGTACATAGCCAATTCCTTTTTTAAGAAATTAATTAACTCAGGGTCCTTAAGTGCTGATATATTATATCTCTCTTGATTTGATTTTCTTATTCATCAAAGTGATACAGACCGTTGTATGAAAACTGATAGCGATAGGGTGGATTCTGGTTTTCCAAGGTATTTCTCAGTAAAGGGCTGCTAACTAGAAAACAATCTAATCTTGAGTATAGTTGGTGTACTAGTGAGAAAAACTGTAATCCTTTAGAGTGGGATTTTGGGAGTGCCATGCATCGCAAAGAACAAGATTACTCATGTATTTTTTAACAATCTTGATGGACTTCAGGTTACACTGACTCCCTGTATTACTAAGCCTTTTCAAAGCTGGGTCAAATACCATGCTGAGGTAATTTCCTTAGAGGAGTGTGTTTTCTGAGTGGTCAGAGAGTGATGTGAAAATAGACTTAAAGAATAAAGGGAAATCAACATTTGGAACGTAAATTATGGCAATGCATAATTTCATATCTTGAATGAATATATTAACCGGCTCTGGAGCTGTAATATTCATGATAAAATGTATTTTCCTATTTGTCAAAATGGCTACACATTTTTGTCTGGAGTTGTAGTCAGCTCGAAAAACATGGCAGAATTGTGCTAGGGACAGAACACCAACTGCTGTGTTTACTAAATGAGCCTCCTGTCATCTCCTCTGGATTTTTAATCTCTAGATGTATGCGTGTGTCGATATACGTGTGGCCATTTGTGACTGTGTGTGTTTATGTCACTCATCTGCTGTTAGTGGCTGTGTGGGATCACTTTTGTATATGTACAGTATATGTTTATGTAAAAATATCATATTGTATTAAAATGAAAGCGCAGCTAGTTATGGTCTTACAAAACAACAGAAAAACAGTTGAATATCTTAATAATGTAAAGGAAGGAGAAGCATAACATTAAACAAACAACAACCTTATTATAGATAAAATACCTGTTTGTGAGAGGGGGAATGTTTACAATTTCTATGTTGAATATTTTTGTGGAACTTGTTGTATATAACCTGTATATTTAAATTGTAGTTGGAATTTTAACCCCAGATCAAGGGCAAAGGGGTGGTCTTCTGGTATAGGTACAGTTGTCCATTCACAAATAGTTTATCTACTGAAATGACAGCACAGGAGCCTCAATACACTTTCTTCAGATCAGGAACAGGACTGCATCTTTCCAAGATCTCACTGGGTAACTGGTTGTTTATCCTGGTCCGTTCATCTCAGCTCCCTGCTGCAACTTTTCACTTGCTCCTTCTGCTGAAAGTGTCTACAATGGGTCTCGGTCTGTAGACATCAGGTCTTTGCTCCCAAACGATGAACTCAATCAAAGGTGATGCCTTTACCAGTGTCCTCTGGTAATTTTAGATATTTAAAAAAAAAGTGCCTTATGATTTTCTCTGGGTCCTCCTCACCCTGCTCCACGATTCCAAAAAGCAGCAGGGTGTCCCTCATACTGCAAGCCTAAATATCAATAATATTTTCTTTAATTTGTTTGTTTCTTCCGAGAAATACCAGATTTGTCTTAGATTTGTGTTAGATTCATGTTAAATCCTTGCCTTGATGTGGTTAGACAAGAGCAGCTGCTAAGAGCTCCCTAATGAATTGAATACTGACTTGTGAGTCACTTAACCATGCAGCTCGTGTAGATCTGAAAGTGCGTTTTGCTCAATTACTTACTTTGCCATGGATCTTTGTTGGCCTACTATTGAGTGTGTCTGCCTGTAAGCATGAGTCCTTCAGTGCTTGTGTGTATTTAATGGTATGGTACTCATGTGTTTGTGTGCTATCAGGGATCCTCATGAGAAAAGTAAGCTGATTAAAATCCTGCTTCTTTTTCCTACTCAAACCCTTCTCCTACTTTGTCACTCCCACTGTGATGACAGTGCTGTTTGCTGGAGTGTGGTGCTTTGTCTATTGGCACATTGTGTACCCATTAGCAAAGTCCTAAGTGCGTCCTACAGTCAATGAACACACTATTCTCTTAGAATCTCTTTATCTTTCTCTCATAAATGCCAATATCACTCGAAGTGACTTGGATGTAAAGCAGTGCTTGTACTTGAAAGTGCTCAGCTGCAGTTTAAATGATGAAGCAGTGATTCATTCAAGAAACTGGTAAGGATTGCCATGATGATAGAGATGATGGCTCTTTGATAAATTGTGTCCTCTTCTCTCCTAGGTCATTTAGCATTCCATGTGCAAGTGGGAAACACAGAGGAGTTCCATTTGGTCTCCATTAGAAAGCTGAGAAAGAAATAGGGTGTTTGTGTTTGAAAGGGGGGCATTCCTGATAGATGATATTGTTCTTGGGTTTGTGGGATGTTACATCTAGGGATTTAATTCAGCTGCTGCTGTGGTATGGTATGTTGGAATTCAATCCGCTGATCTTACCAAATCTCTGAAATCAGAAATTTTTTCTCTTTGGTTTGGAGATGGGCCGAAAGTTATCAAAAATCATTCATGGGAATGTTTTCTTTTCTAGGTACAGGTGTAACAGCAGCCGTCTTTAATACTGCTGGAAGGACCCCTGTGACCAGTGATTCATTTATAATGCCATGGATAGTAGGGCACCACACAACAAAGCATGATTTAAATAGAATAGTAGGAATTGGATCCAGCAAGCAAGTGGTTGATTTCATGCTAGATGCCTCCCTTGTGAGAACCTCAGAATCAAGCAGTAACAAATGAGTGAAAGAAACTCCAGTGAACTGAGATGAGCGAAGAAGACAAGTGGCACCATCAGGGTTAATAGAAATTTATTTGTGAAAATTGACAATCTTTTAATTAAAAAACTGTATAAAAGAATGGCAGAGCTGCTAAGAAACGGGCATGGTGGAAACAGGATGAACCTGAAGCAGACTGTTTATGTTTTGGAACAGGTGTCTGGGATGATTCCGATTATTGACAGCCTGACAAAAATAAGATGATCTTTCAGACTCTATTAAAGCATGGTTGCCCCCCAAGAGGATACATTCAGTCCTTTAAGGCGTCATTTGCAGTCCATTTTCTGACAAGCAGCCTTTTAATGTATATTATATAGTAGGACCTATCATGCTCACATTTAAAGAAATTGTTTAGAGAAAAATGTACACATACACGACTAATGAAGTTTCCATCCATTCATCCATTTTCTGAACCCCTTATTTCCATATGGGGTCATCGGGGGACTGGAGCCTATTCCAGTTGTCAATGGGCGAGAGGCAGACAAACAACCATGAACACTCACACTGACTCCTAAGGGCAATTTAAAAATGTCCAATCAACCTAACATGCAGGTTTTTTGAAGGTGGGAGGAAATCTGAGAACCCTGAGAGAACCCACGCTGACACAGGGAGAACATGCAAACTCCACACAGAAAGGTCCTGACTTGTTTCCTCTGGTGAATTTAATCCATAACCCTCTTGCTTTGAGGGAATTGTGCAAACCATTACACCACCGCCGTCACCCTAATGAAGTTTAATTAGAAAGATTTTTTTTTTTTAGATGAAACAATTATGAAAATTTGTCGAATCTTTTATTTAATCTTTCCAGATTATTTCCAAACACGAATCAAATAATTACTGTACCCCTGAGGAAAGAGTTACATTCCAAAACAATAGACATCTGATGGATGCACAGATTAGGTCGTTATGGTGTCCATTGGTCAAAGACCAAGTTTGGACATCTATGGGACGTGCAAACAAGATACGCCATAGACATGCAAAACGTAACCTTTTGGATGGACTTTTAAATCAATGATAAGAATGTTTTTGTATATTCAATGTATTGACATGGTTGCTACTAACATGAATTCATTTTAAAAAAATGTTTGAGATTAATTGTCATGTAATTATTAATTTCTTGAGTGCATTTTTTTAGCGTCCATTTTCATGTTTTTCATTGAGTTTATTCAATTACTGCATGGAAGTAATCCGACCTTGTTCTGTAAAACATACATAGTGCAATTTTAGCCTTGCATAAACTAACAGCATTGTAGGAAAAAGCTGCCGCTGAAAGAGCAATATCCCATGGATTTGAAAGTAATGCAGCCATTAAGGCATTTTTTCCGATAATGGAATAAGTTTAATGTATTATTGGCCTCTGCTGATTAGACTAATGCTATAATCACATGTTCTATGATATTAGGAATCTTGGATTATTGGCTGGGAGAAAATCAAGTGACACTACCTGAACCAGCTGTACCTACAACCCCTGGCAAAAATGATGGAATCACCAGCTTCAAAGGATGTTTAATTTTGTAGAAGAAACGCAGACAACGGACATGACTCAAAACTAGTCATTTCAACTGGCAACTGTCTGGCTTTAAGAAACACTAAAAGAAAACAAATCACTCAATTCAGAGGAAACAATTATGGAATCATGAAAAACAAAAGAACGCTCCAACAAGTCACTAGTATTTTGTTGCACCACCTCTGGCTTTTATAACAGCTTGCAGTCTCTGAGGCATGGACTTAATGAGTGACAAACAGTACTCTTCATCAATCTGGCTCCAACTTTCTCTGATTGCTGTTCCCAGATCAGCTTTGCAGGTTGGAGCCTTATCATGGACCATTTTTTTTCAACTCCCACCAAAGATTTTCACATGGATTAAGATCCAGACTATTTGCAGGCTATGACATTGACCTTATTTGTCTTTTTTCAAGGAATGTTTTCACAGTTTTTGCTCTATGGCAAGATGCATTATCATCTTGAAAAATTATTTCATCATCCCCAAACATCCTTTCAATTGATGGGATAAGAAAAATATCAACGTAAACTTGTGCATTTATTGAGGATGTAATGACTGCCATCATCCCAGTGCCTCTACCTGATATGCAGCGCCGTATCATCAATGACTGTGGACATCTGCATAATCTCTTCAGGCAGTCATCTTTATAAATCTCATTGGAACGGCACCAAACAAAAGTTCCAGCATCATCACCTTGTCCAATGCAGAGTTGAGATTCATCACTGAATCTGACTTTCATCTAGTCATCCAAAGTCCACGATTGCTTTTCCTTAGCCCAATGTAACCTTGTTTTTTTTCTGTTTAGGTGTTAATGGAGGGTTTTGTTCTTTTGTATCTTTGCTGTATGTAAAACCCTTTTCATTAAGGCGGTTTCTTAAAGTTCAGTCCCATTCGTTCCTCATTTGTTTTGTTGTGCATTTTCGGTTTTTGAGACATATTGCTTTAAGTTTTCTATCTTGACATCTACCAGTATGTTTGCCTTTAACAACCTTCCCATGTTGTATGTTTTTGGTGCAGATTTTAGACACAGCTAACTGTAAACAACCAACATCTTTTGCAACTTTGTGTGATGATTTACCCTCTTTTGAGAGTTTGATAATCCTCTCCTTTGTTTCAATTGACATCTCTCGTGTTGGAGCCATGATTCATGTTAGTCCACTTGGTGCAGCAGCTCTCCAAGGTGTGATCACTCCTTTTTAGATGCAGACTAATGAGCAGGTCTAATTTGATGCAGGTATTAGATTTTGGGATGGAAATTTATAGGGTGATTCCACATTTTTTTCCTCAGAATTGAGTGGTTCCATATTTTTTTCCCTCTGCTTGGTCTAAAAAAGTAACTGTTACTGACAAACACATATTTTTCTGGATTTCTCTTAGTGTTTCTCAAAGCCAGATAGTTGTCATTTGAAATTACTTTAGTTTTGTGTCATGTCTGTGATCTCCTTTTTTTCTACAAAATTAAAAAACTGAATGAACACCCTCCAAGGCTAGTAGTTCCATCATAAGTGGCATTGCCCCCCTTCAGCGAGCATCAGATCAAATTGGCCATAGATAAAATGTACCGGTAATTACTTTTGAAAACAACTATAGTCCATTAAAACATTCTGAAGTTGCACATTTACATGAATGCATTTAACAGGCAGAAGATGATACTTGCTCTACTGGCAATTTGGCAGCTGAGGTTCAAACTGTAAATTTCAAAGCTACCAAACTACTCTGGCAGCTGACTTTTGTATTAATCCAGTATTGCTTGTAGATGATACAGTAAAACATTGTTGTGCTTTTCGCAGATTACCTTTGCATAATTTTCAATCATTTGTCTATGAATGCAGATGGAGTCATGAAACATGATAATGATTAGAAAATGACAACATTCAGACATCTATTTGTGCAATGGGAAACTAATGTATAGCTGAAGAATTTGGTAACTAAATGTTTTCTGCTACCCACATACATGTTGTTTAGTTTAGCTGCCTACTAAATAGCATGCAAATTAGTTAATGTGATACAACTGTAAATCATCAATAATATTCTGGCTACACACTTATGAATATGATTAGAACAATAGGAACATTTATTTCAAACTTGAAAAGTTAATAAAGAGAGATCCTTGGACACAATGTTTGTTATTTAGCAACTTCATTAATAATGAGACATAATTGTTAGAGCTCCTCTTTTCACTTGTTATATCAATTACTTCTCACTCCATCATTTCCCACACCCCAGATTTAGATCTGCAGGCTATGGTGGCTGCTGGTATGGTGGCTTTCCCTTGCTCAAACAAAGAACCGTGAGTTACACCCATGTGTAATGGCCCTACAGGGTTCGGCCTGGCACAGCTCAACATGGTTTTGGTCATAAGATGTCCTGCATTCTAGGAATTGGATATCTATCATCTCTTTATAGAAAGGTTTTGGTACTGACAGGTAAAAACGTGCCACGGAATCCATGTCTGTTAATGATGTTTTAATACCATGAGGTATCAGAAACTTGTTTATTCTCTGCTTTCACAGTATTCACAAAACCTGCTGGCTGATGGTGGTTGGATATACACCTTTCAAGGATATGTAATGTACCCACGACAGTTTTTCCTAACAGCTCGGCAACGTAATCACTGGTAATTTTCCCTGTCATGACTAAATCATTCCATCACAGAAACAGAAACGTATAGGACCTGGATATGAAAAAGAGCAATCACTGAATTGATTGTTAACAAAATAAGCTTTCTATTCCCTGGTAATTCTCATTCCCAAATAGCAGTCTACCCCATATCTGCTGTTTTGTTTACAACTGCAGAGACTGTAGACTCTGTAGACAATATAGCATGCTTGTCCTATTGAATGTGCTGGAATTCTATAGTCAGCCTTTTAACATCACCCAAAGGTGCAACTAAGAAATCTTAAATTATTCAATGAAAATTTGGTCAGCGACAGGAAAACCTATACCTATAACTTGCTAAAGCTATTAACTAAGCCAAAGCTGGGATTTTGAGAGGTCACGTGACCAAGATGGCAGCTTAGAGGAGAAGCTCCGAAAGCGTGAACTACATTTCTTTAAAAAGTTCCCTTACAAACTTTCAACAACCCTTTGTAAAGACGCAGTGAGGTATGTCAAAGCCAACGGCAGTTAAGCAGTGTGATATTTTTGGCCGTGGACGCAGACAAAGTAAAACTTCTAAACCGAGTTCATCCAGTGGGCTAGAAACAGATGCTAGCATGGAGGTGTTAAATGAGCTAAAATTATTACGGTCGGAATTTGGGACAAAGTTGGATAATATTGACACAAAACTGGCCGGAATGTCAAATGCTTTGACTGCTCTGGAGGGGAAAGTGACAGAGATGAAGCAAGATGTTTTGAATAAAACGGCACGTGTCGAAGAAGCCGAAACTCGCATTGACCAAACGGAGAGGGCGCTAGAAAAAGTCGAGACAGCTTAGGAAGCAGTTACCAAGCGAATCGCTTTCCTTGAGGCAAAAACTGATGACCTAGAGAACCGGGGAAGGATAAAGAATCTGCGCATATTTGGATTAAAAGAAGGAGCAGAAGGAGACCAAACACTCCTCAACTTTATGACGGTCATGCTGCCAAAATGGTTGGAATTGCCACCCGCAAAGACATTCGTCCTGGAGCGGGTTCATCGCACATTAGCCTCAAGGAAGCCAAATCAAAACAGAGCGGTGCTGGTTCGCTTCCAAAGTTACCAAGACAAGGAATTTGTATACCGGTGAGAAGAAAACAAGAGGTCAAGCATGATGGGGCCAAGATTACATTTGCTCAACACCTCTCCGCGGAGACGATGCGCATCTGACGGGGGTTTCACCCGATTATACAGCCGTTTGTTGACATCAACGCCTTCCGTGGATTTTTGCATAATCCCTGCAGACTTAAGATCTTCTACAATGGGAAGGTGCGTGTGTTTTCGACACCACAGGAAGCCGAAGAATTTTATAAAACCATCCCAACACAAGCGGCAGCAGCAACAGGAGGGGATCCAATGAATGAGTGACATTTCAGGCGAGTCTGATGGAAACGTAGCTAAAACAAAGCAGGTGATGTTTTAGAATTTCTTCCTGACAAATGCATGTAGGACTATGAGGAGGCTACACTGAAGGTGCAGATTGTTCATTATGTAAACGTTACACGGTTTTTGGATATATGGTTGGAGGACTGTGTGTTTACGCTGATAGTTGATCTTCAAACTGTAGATCAGCGTTCTCAAAATCCACTTTGAATCTGTGGGAGGGGTAGGCATTTCACAATGGGAATGCCAATGTTCAGTGAGGGATTGTTTATTTGGGGTTCAGTGTTTGGTGTATGTGAGTGTTTGAGTGTTTGTGTAAACCTGCATCTTTCCAATAGGGTCTCCCTTTTTTCTTATTTTATTTTATTTATTTTTATTTCCATTACTGGTGTACCAGTCAGAGACATATTTAAATGGAAAAGACTAAACAGGAAAATACCGTATTTTCACGACTATAAGGCGCATACAAAAGTATTTTTTTTCTCTCAAAATGTGAGGCGCGCCCTATAGGGCGATGCGCCCTTTGTGTTTACTGCGGACGTTGTTGAGGCCACCATGAGAACGTTAAAGGGGAAGTGTGGGCATGGATTGTGTATAAAAGAACAGGTATGTGCTTTATGCAGAACATTGTTGTCTTAACAACCCTGAGAATGGCAAAGAGACACGCCTATGAAGCTCAGTTTAAACTGAAGGCTATCAGCTACGCGGAGGAACACGGAAATAGAGCAGCCGCGAGAGAACTCAAGATTAATGAATCGATGGTTCGCAAGTGGAGGAAGATGGAAAACGAACTCCGACAGGTGAAGAAGACACAGCTGAGTTTCCGCGGACATAAGGCGAGGTGGCCCGAGTTGAAGGAAAGACTCGAGCAGTGCGAGCAAAGAGCGAGTGGGGGGAGCGTTTCGACGGTCACTATTCGACGAAAAGCAGTAACGCTAGCGGAGGAAATGAAAATTGAACATTTTCAAGGAGGTCCGTCGTGGTGCTTTCGTTTTATGAAACGGTGCCATTTTTCCATTCGGACCAGGACTACAGTAGCACAGCGACGTCTGGCGGATTATAATGAAAAGCTGGTGAGCTTCCACTCATTCTGCAGCAAACACATCTCCGACAAACGCATCCAGCCAAGCCACATCAACAACATGGACGAGGTGCCGCTCACTTTCGACATCCCGGTGAATCACACGGTGGAGAGAACTGTAGCGATACAAACAACAGGGTATGAAAAGGCTTTGTTTACTGTTGTGCTTGGCTGCCGCCTATGGTGATTTTTAAGAGAAAGACTTTGGCTCAAGAGACTTTTCCAGCTGGAGTCGTTATTAAGGCAAATGAAAAGGGCTGGATGGATGAGGAAATGATGAAAGAGTGGCTGAGCGAGGTGTATGTAAGGAGACCAGGTGGCTTTTTCCACGCATAACCATCGCTGTTAATCTGTGACTCCATGCGTGCCCATCTCACAGCCGATGTGAAAAAAAAGGTGAAACAAATTAACGCTGTGCTTGCTGTTATTCCGGGAGGTCTGACAAAGGAACTTCAACCGCTCGACATCGGTGTGAACCGCCCGTTTAAAGTAGGGCTGCGAGCGGCGTGGGAGCGATGGATGACAGACGGAGAGCACACGAAAAGTGGAAGCCAGCGCCGGGCAAGTTACGCAACAGTTTGCAGATGGATTGTTGATGCTTGGGCTAACGTGTCTGCTGGCACTGTTGTTCGAGCTTTCGCAAAAGCCGGCATCATTTCCGAAGAGCCTCACGGCACGGAAAGTGACTCTGACAGCGAAGAAGGGGAAACTGGCATGTCTGCGTTAGCGCAGCTGTTTAATTCAGAAACAGAGGATGATGACTTCGATGGGTTTGATTAATACTTTGTAATAAATAAATGAATAAAACACAAACATACTCAGTTTTGCTCCCGATCTATTTTTAACTACGCAGTAGAGGTATTTAAACGTAGTGGAGCATATGTACAAGTATATAAAACCCGCGCCCTGTAGTGCGGCGTGCCTTATGTGTGTGTTAAATACAGCAATGGCACACGTAACTGAGACTGCGCCTTTTAGTACGGTGAGCCTTATGGTCGTGAAAATACGGTAGTTTAACAAGTTGGAATGTTAGGGGTGTGAAAACGGAGCCGTTTTCCCCCTCTATTCCCGAACCATAGCCGCACGTCTATCACACACAGCGGCACTACATTTCCCAGCATGCACCACAGACCGGCCGTCGTCGCGGCGGCATTTACAAACAATTCACCCGGTAATTTACGGTAGTTCAAATATAACAACAACACCTTCCATTTAACACTTTATTTACCAAACAGCTTCATCATACATTCTGCAGTAGACAATAAAACTTCCCAGCCAAACATACACCTTCTCGTTCCTGGTCCGTCAGAAAAGTGGTCCATGTGGAAACACGTACCGCATCGGAGCCAGCCTTTTATTCATTTTCCCACGGCAGGGGACAGACTATGTGGGGACAGGGGTGTAAATTTTTGGAAAAACTATTGTAATTGTAATTATTAGATGAATGGGGACCTGTAGCATGGTTCAACTCTCTTTATAATGATGATATTTTGGGGGAGTGATGCTATGGGCTGTATGGCATTTATTACAAGGTTAATCGGGCATTATTGGGAATTTGCTTCCTGTTGAGTTGGGCTTTACCAATTAGGTGTGTATTGGTGGGCCTATTTAAGGGGCCCACTCACAATGCCAGAGAGGCTGCTGGAGGAGGCTGCTGGTGGTTGGTTTTGTGAGAGTGCACTGAGAATCTATAATTGAAGTCAGCTTGCGGTGAGGCTGTAATTTCTTTGTACTGCCTGCAATGGCCGGTTTTGTTTTCTTTGTTTGAGAGTATTTTGTTTGTTTTGTTTTGTTTGGTCTTCACCATCACCTGTAAATAAACCGCTACACTTTTTTTCACTGAAACTGTCGTCATCTGGTTCTTACCACCTTTTTGTAAGTCCCCTACGCTTATTCCTCCTCTGACGTGAGACGGGGGCTGGCGAGCCGCTTTCTCACAAGGGGATTGAGGAAAATAAATAAATTAAAACAAGTATTAAACAGGATAAAATACCTAAAATCTAAGATTGTTTTCATACAAGAATCACATCTGACCGCAACAGATATGCAAAGGTTAGCCAAAAGATGGCCTGGTCAGGTATTTCATGCTTCACTCAGTAGTCAGGCTAGAGGGGTTATTACTCTTATACACAAATCGATACCATTTCAGACAACAAAACTCATCAGAGATCCAAATGGGAGATACATTATAGTAAAAGTCAGTATTATGTCACAAAAACTAAACCTTATTAATATATATGGTCCCAATGATGATTACCCATCCTTTTTTTAAAATCTATTCTTAACTGTGTCTACTCTGGAGGGCCTATACATCATAGGAGGAGACTTTAACTGTACCCTAGACCCAGTTTTAGATAGATCTACTCAAACTGACAGCACCCATTCAAGAACCAGAAATATATTACATAATTATATACAAGACCTGAGATTGTACGACATCTGGAGGGTTAGTAATCCTAACAATCGTGAATATTCATGTTACTCTAGTTCGTATAAAACTCACTCACGAATTGATTATTTTTTAATATCTATAGAGTTACAACCTCAGGTTAAAAAATGCTGGTATAAGAGCATTGTAATTAGTGATCATGCAGCAGTGTCAATGGAAGTCCGTTTGGGAAAGATTGGGTATTGTCCAAAAAGATGGAGACTACAATCATTATTGTTGAAGGATCCAGACTTTGTCAAATTTATGGAAAACTCTATACATGTCAGGCTCAGGGACTCAGCGAGGACTCAGGAGCAGAGCTAGTTTCAAAATCCAAAGTTTATTAACAAAAGGCGCACTCAAAAGGAGTGGACAAAAAGACAACACAAAACGCTCCAATAACAGAGGGCAAAGTACAACTGAAAGAAGCTCTCGGAACGAGGCTAAGGGAAAAGTTACAAAACAATACGGATGAAAGTAATAACGTAAATCTCTCACGAGGAGGTAAAGACAGAAACAAAGTAGCAACAAAATACTCACTAGAGAATGATCGTCTAGGAGGCAAAACGAAAAGGCACTCTTAAAGAGTCAAAAACGCAGGAGGCTCAAAGGGCAAGGAACGGGAACTATGAAAGGTTTCTATGACTAGGGAACTGTGGACGAGACAGGCACTGTGGTTGGGAACGAAACACACTGGCACGGGACAAAGGGAGACGAGGACTATTTAACCACATGAGGGAAGGGATCCCCAGGTGCAGACAATAGGTAATCAGGGAGACGCTCAGACTGGTGACACAACAGGAAGTGCAAGTGACCTGAAACGAGATGAGGGTTATTCTTCAAAATAAAACAGGAACTGACGAGACTAGAAAAAGACTAGACGAAAACCCCTCAACCAGGACACCTTTGTGACAATACACATGTATTTTGAATTAAATAGGGATGAAACTACAGCTAGTATTAGATGGGAAGCTTTCAAGGCCTACATAAGGGGAGAAATTATAAGCTACTCTAGTAACAAAAATAAACAGTACAGACAAGAAATACAGTCATTAGAAAAACAAATTAAAAAAATAGAGAGTGAATTCTATCATGACAAAGATCCTAAAAAATTACAAAGCCTAAATGCCATGAGAGCTAAATTTGATAAACTGACAGCTGAAAGAGCGGCTAGGAATTTAATGTGGACTAAACAAGCATATTATGATCAAGGAGAAAAAAGCTGGTAAATTACTGGCCTGGCGACTCAAGAAAATACAGGCTGACAGAACTATTCATAGTATCAAGACAAAAAAAGGCAACTTAACAATTGACCCCACAGAGATAAATGATAACCTTAGAGAATTTTACAGGCTCCTCTACAAATCAGAATATAATGGAAATGAAGAAGCCCAGAACACTTTTCTTGACCAATTACAACTGCAGACATTACCAGAGGAGGATAAAACAATGCTGGATAGTCCACTAACAATAGAGGAAGTTATAGAGGCAATAGGTGACATGAATAGTGGTAAAGCACCTGGGCCAGATGGGTTGCCAATAGAATTTTATAAAGAATTTAAAAGTAAATTGGTTCAGCCCCTTCTACACGTATAATGAATCATATGAATTGGGAATGTTGCCAGACTCATTGAGAATAGCTACTGTAACTCTTATATTAAAACAACCACCAACAGAATGCTCCTCCTACAGGGGAATAAGTCTCATGGAATGTGACACTAAGATATTATGTAAGGCTCTTGCCAAGAGACTAGACAAATATTTACCTAAATTAATAACTAATGATCAACAAGGTTTTGTCAGAAATGGACAGGGATATCACAATATCAGGCGGGTCCTGAATATACTATATGAAAAACATAACACTAAAGACACTGCAATGTTATCACTGGATGCACGCCAAGCATTTGATAGAATAGAATGGAACTATCTCCTAGAATTACTTCCAAGATATGGGTTGGGTGAGTCATTTCTCCAATGGATTCGACTACTATATACAAATCCTACAGCACAAATTCTAACTAATGACAATGTTTCAAAACCATTTAACCTACAGCGATCGACCAGACAGGGATGCCCTTTATCGCCACTACTTTTTACATTAGCAATAGAACCTCTGGCTGTAGCGGCGAGAACACATGTAGGGATATCAGGCATAGAAATTGGAGGAAGAGAACACCTTATTTCTTTATTTGCAGATGACATTATATTTTTTTTGACAGATTTAAACAAGAGCATCCAAAACCTGACAAGATTATTGGAATCCTTTGGAAAATGTTCTGGTTATGAAATTAATCATTCTAAATCTGTTTCAATGTTTCTTAATGAGGAAGAGTGGAAGAACCCCACAGTAACAACACCTTTTACAACAACTAGTGAAGGTTTCAAATATCTGGGCGTTAAAATTACTCCTGATCTCAATAAAGTAATCTCATCAAACTACAACCCCTTGATAGATCAGGTCACTCAATTATTAAACCGATGGTCTGGTCTGCCTATATCTATGATGGGGCGAATTAATATTATAAAAATGTCAATTTTACCTAAATTTTTGTACCTTTTCCAAACACTTCCTCGACCATTACCAACAGTTTATGATAATTTAGCTAAGTTGTTTAATCAGTTTATCTGGGATAACAGGAAAGCGAGACTTCACCTAAAACTGCTATATCAACCATATGAGAGAGGGGGACTCCAGCCTCCAAATCTTAGGTGGTACAATATGGCTGCCCAGTTACCTTCAGCTACACATTATTTTAGTGCATCACCTCCATCTTGGGTAAGCATTGAAAGAGAATCCGTTCCATATAGCTATATATATTCCTCAGATGAAAAAAGAGTTAAAAAACAAACAAAAAATCCCTTCCTGAAAAACACAATTTTAGTGTGGCATGCTGCACACAAACACATGGGGGACTCTCCAGTAATCTCGCAATTCACCCCAATCTGGGGTAATGAACAGTTCACTCCTGGTAAAAAAGATGGGGGGGTTTAAATTATGGCACGCAAAAGGTATACAGAGAATGATAGATCTATATATGGATGGAGTGTTGCTAACCTTCAGACAATTGTGTGAAAAATATCAAATCCCTTCAAAGCACTTCTATAAATATCTGCAGTTAAAACATTTCATCTCATCCAGATACAAACTGTTTACACACGTCCCACCATTATCAAAAATAGAAGAAGTCTCCCTTGGGCGTATGGGAAGGAAACACCTACTTTCTATCTATTATAACTTGCTTATACCTACTTCTAAAGAATCTGCAGTGGACAGGTTAAATGCCTGGAAAGATGACATACAAGAAGACATAACTGAAATGGATTGGAAGGCGGCCTGTTTAAAGGCACAAGTACAGACAATAAATACAAGTTCTAAACTCCTCCAATATAAATGGTTAATGAGAACATATATGACCCCTGTCAAACTTCATCATATGTCTGGCAACATTCCAGATGTACAGGGGTTGGACAATGAAACTGAAACACCTGGTTTTAGACCACAATAATTTATTAGTATGGTGTAGGGCCTCCTTTTGCGGCCAATACAGCGTCAGTTCGTCTTGGGAATGACATATACAAATCCTGCACAGTGGTCAGAGGGATTTAAGCCATTCTTCTTGCAGGATAGTGGCCAGGTCACGACGTGATGCTGGTGGAGGAAAATGTTTCCTGACTCGCTCCTCCAAAACACCCCAAAGTGGCTCAATAATATTTAGATGTGGTGACTGTGCAGGCCATGGGAGATGTTCAACTTCACTTTCATGTTCATCAAACCAATCTTTCACCAGTCTTGCTGTGTGTATTGGTGCATTGTTATCCTGATACACGGCACCTCCTTCAGGATACAATGTTTGAACCATTGGATGCACATGGCCCTCCAGAATGGTTCGGTAGTCCTTGGCAGTGACGTGCCCATCTAGTACAAGTATGGGGCCAAGGGAATGCCATAATATGGCAGCCCAAACCATCACTGATCCACCCCCATGCTTCACTCTGGGCATGCAACAGTCTGGGTGGTACGCTTCTTTGGGGCTTCTACACACCGTGACTCTCCCGGATGTGGGGAAAACAGTAAAGGCGGACTCATCAGAGAACAATACATGTTTCACATTGTCCACATCCCAAGATTTGTGCTCCTTGCACCATTGAAACCGACGTTTGGCATTGGAACGAGTGACCAAAGGTTTGGCTATAGCAGCCCGGCCGTGTATATTGACCCTGTGGAGCTCCCGACGGACAGTTTTGGTGGAAACAGGAGAGTTGAGGTGCACATTTAATTCTGCTGTGATTTGGGAAGCCGTGGTTTTATGTTTTTTGGATACAATCCGGGTTAGCACCCAAACATCCTTTTCAGACAGCTTCCTCTTGCGTCCACCGTTAATCCTGTTGGATGTGGTTCGTCCTTCTTGGTGGTATGCTAATATTACCCTGGATACCGTGGTTCTTGATACATCACAAAGACTTGCTGTCTTGGTCACAGATGCGCCAGCAAGACGTGCACCAACAATTTGTCCTCTTTTGAACTCTTCTATGTCACCCATAATGTGTGGATTGCAATATTTGGAGCAAAACTGTGCTCTTACCATGCTAATTGGACCTTCACAGTCTTCTCTTATTGGCTCAATGTGAAATTAATGAAGATTGGCCACCAGGCTGGTCCAATTTAGCCATGAAACCTCCCACACTAAAATGAGAGGTGTTTCAGTTTCATTGTCCAACCCCTGTATATATTTCTTAAGCTAAGTTGTATATAGGTGGAATTTGCAGGTTTAGCCTAGATCTGTGTGTGTGTGTGGGGGGGATGTTATGTGTTAATGTTCTGTTTTGAATTGTTATGCAATGCAAAAAAATCAATAAATATATTGGAGGAAAAAAATAAAAATAAATAAAATAAATAAAAAATAAATAAAAAGAAATAAAATAAAACAAAGCCAAAGCTGTACACATCCATCCATATTGTCATCATTATTGCTGCCATCGTGATTGTTTTTATGCTGTAAACTGTATAAAACTCTAAAGTCAATCTGACATAAACATTACATGAGTTTTTAAATGGTTTTTAAGGAGCCACAATCAGCCCATCATCCACTAAAGGAATATTATTCTCAAATCCATTTAATAATCATTAGTAAGATTCTCATATGTGCAATGGTACATACTTTGGCTCTACTTTTCTTCTGGCCTCTTGGATCTGAAAGCTGGTGGGTAGCTCTCAAAGAGCCATCTGTTATAATTATGTAGACCCTGTAGAGAATAGTGATGACTAAAGTGGGCTTCTAATTGAATTAGGTGTACAAGTAATTTTGTACCAATGTTGGGTTGGTTGGAACAACCACCAACTACTCCTGCACAGGCATTAAATCATGCTTGACAGAGTAGTTTTCTAATGTAAAATACATAGCCCCTGTAAATGTGTAGTACAGAGTTTGAGAAGGAGAGATGTGAGAAAAAAAGTGTAAATGAAGACCAAAATACTTTTGTGGGTTGAGATTGTACATATCACTAAATGTAAAACACCATAAAGGAGTCACAGCTAAAAGTAAAATAGTCATGAAAATCAATATCATTCAACAGAAATAGAAGATGGAATTTAAAACTGTGGTGGAACAGTTATGGGATTTTGTCTGGTGGCTGCAGATTGATTCACATTCAAACGGTGAAAATGGCCACAACTGGGACACAAAAGGGGCTGGAAGATGGCACAATGCACAAAAGTGGAAAAGCCAAGAGTCCCTTGCTGAGCAGTGATGTTTAAAACAAAATTACCGTCAAATTTCATCATTGCATTCAGTTTTTATTTTTTAGCTTTTATTTCGTTTCTTTTATTCAATTTAATGTAGGTTGCATCAAAATATACTTTTTCTAGATTACGGCTGCCAGGTCTTGCACCCTTCACTATACACACAAAAAAGGCAGGACAAAAGAACATCTTTTTTAAATAACATCTATCTATTTTTTAAGTATGTACTTTGAAGCACAATGCATACATTAGTAGTAAAGTTGCAAAGTTGTCTGTTTCCTGCCTTTGATACATTTTGTTAGGATTCTGGGCTGAAAATAAAGTATCAATTTTTATCCACTGTGTCAGATTATTGTCTTTATTTCTGACTTTTGTCAGACTCAGTATGGGAAAAGTGAACCAAGTGTGGGAAAAGTCATGCTTAATCTTTGGGATTGCTAAAGCTATTAACAAAGCCAAAGCTGTAGATATCCATCCAAATGGGATTCTAGCATTTGATTTGTGGATTCAAACCAACCAGTGATTTTGGGGCTTCAGTAGATGAACATACATGATTTAAGTTTAAATTTAATTTTACTGTTACTGTTGGTAATACACTAAGACGTCATGGTTTCAAATCATGCACGGCACAGAAGGTTCCCCTGCTTAAACCAGCACACATCAAGCCCCGCCTTAAGTTTGCCAATGACCATTTGGATGATCCAGAAGAGTCATGGGAGAAAGTCATGTGGTCAGATGAGACTAAAATAAAACTTTTTGGTCATAATTCCTCTAACCGTGTGTGGAGACAGAGGAATGCTGAGTACCATCCCAAGAACACCATCCTTACTGTGAAGCATGGGGGTGGTATAATCATGCTTTTGGGGTGTTTTTCTGCACATGGGACAGGGCGACTGCACTGCCTTAAGAGGAGGAAGACCGGGGCCATGGATTTTTGGGAACAACCTCGTTCCCTCAGTTAGAGCAACATGACAATGACCCAAAGCACTCAGCCAGGATAATCAAGGAGTGGCTCTGTAAGAAGCATATCAAGGTTCTGGCGTGGCCCAGCCAGTCCCAAGACCTAAACCCAATAGAGAATCTTTGGAGGGAGTTCAAAGTCTGTGTTTCTCAGCGACAGCCCAGAAACCTGACTGATCTAAAGATCTGTGATATGTGTGAAGGAGTGGGCCAAAATCCCTCCTGCAGTTGTGTAAACCTGGTGAAAAACTACAGTAATCGTTGACGTCTATAATTGCAAACAAAGGCTACTGTACCAAATATTAAAATTGATTTTCTCAGGTTTTCAAATACTTATTTGCAGCTGTATAAATAGTTTAAAAATCATATATTGATATTTCTGGATTTTTTTTTTTTAAATGATGTCTCTCACAGTGGACATGCACTTATGACGACAATTCATACCCCTCCATGATTTCGAAGTAGGAGAACTTGCAAAAAAGTAGGGTGTTCAGCTACTTATTTCCCTCACTGTGTGAAATTAAATTTATTGTATGTGAAATGAAAATTTCTCTAATTTCTCTCATATAACCTACCCAAAAGATGTTATACAAAATAGTCAGAACTTTATATAAATCGGTTAAAAGCTCTAACTTTCATACACACGCCTGAAACGCTCTTATACACAGTACTAAAACTCTCATGCACACTACAGAAAATTACTCATGCATACTTGTGAAAACCTTTCATACACAATACTGAAAACCTTCGATTCAAACAATAAAGAAAACCTCTTACAAGCACTACTGAAAATTTCACTAGAAACAGAAGTCAGTCTGGTTAGCTTTGTGCCATTTGTGCAATTTACATCCAATATTTTACATAATATTTTAAGTATTGTTTAAAAATATTTTAGATAAAATCATTTAAATAAAATGATTATTGTTCAACTACCCTCTGAACACTAGTAGTATTTGTGTGTGCAAGTGTGCAAAAAACATTGATACCTTATTGAGTGCTCACACTTAAATGTGAAATAAATCTTGATAATAGGGGGCACCACCTTCTCTATTGTAGAAAAAAATTGTATAAATCTTGAATCAGTCTCAGCCTACTTTCGTCAGAATTCCCATTTGTACTGAGTTTATGGAAAAATGTTCAAACTACAGCGTTTTAACTAATTGATTGAATATCAACACACAAACAGGAAAGGTGGGTGACTGTATAAGGGAGCATAGGAAAACAACATATTATATTGTCTATTGAATGACAAAATGGAGAAATAAGCTAGAACCTTATAGTTATCGTTGAATATTAGAGATGATAGATATAAGAGCTATTTTACTTCTGGTTTTGGATTATTTTTGTGCCACTGTACTATCCAAAAGGGAGAAGATATGGTAGACCTTACTTTGTTGTTACTTGGTTGACACAAAACCAGTCAGCTGCAAGCTCATCAGGCCAGTGGTTAGGATATGCAAGTGTTTCCTAAACAAAAAAAACAAACAAAGAAAGCTGGTATCCTTCTGTTACCTGATTCTGTTTCTTTTTTTTTTCTTCAGACCCTAGCTCTTTTCATTCTCATCTCCAAGCATACTGTCTTATTCTCATGTTTTGTTCTTTTTGTTGTTCATTTCTCTGCCTTCCATTCTTGTGTTTTCCCAGTATGAGATTTAAAAATATATAGTTGTGGCAATGAAGCAGAAAAGTTGTCTAAAGGCAACAGTTCTTTTCTTTGAGGTCACCCGGGGGATGTTGTTCTCAAAGACTTAAGGGAGTTTAAAAGTGTCTGGTTTAAAACACTGATGAGTGAGTCAACTTTTGGGTTCATGTGACAGATCTCTTGTCTTTTTGTAAAAGTGCGGCCAAAGCCAGATACAAAAATTCAACGAAACTTGGCAAAAAACTAAAACCTACAAATACAGCACCAGGGAACACACCTGAAAAGACACAGAAACACACTGGGGCAAACATATGGTGGGTACAATGAAAATCTGGATGAAATGACATGACAACTTTGATTGATAAAGTGCCATGGACTAAGAGCAGGTGAGAGGAAATATAGATGCATGGAGTTGCATGATGAGGAGGAAAGGAGCAAACCAAGGGAAGTTAAGTAAACTGAGAGACACAGGGGGAAGAAACAGGAAACCAAGAATTCTACTGAAATAAAACAGGACACTAAAGCGTGCTAAAACAGAACTAACAAAAACAAAATACTCAACACCTTCACACATAAAAAAAAGTCAATTTATGTAAAAGTATCACAGAATTATTCCGTTTGAAATCCAAACTAAAATCCAGAAGTTTTTCCCATGCTTTGAACACTATGGTTCAGTTCAGACACTAAAGAAGACAACTATTGTCAGGTGGGTGGAGCTTAGGGAGGACTCAGGCACAGAGAGGTGGTTAGTTCCAAAAAGGTTTATTGAACAAAAAGCGCACTCTCAGAGTGGAGACAAAGTACCAAAACAAGATAGCAAGGCTATGACCAAAGTATCAAAATATAATCACTCTAATGAGGAAGACAAAGCTGTGAACAAAGTATCAAAACAATAAACAAGACTATGGGCAAGGTAGAAAGTAACAAAGGAATACTCACTAGGAATGATCATCTAGGAGGAAAACAGAAAAGCACTCAATAGAGGCAAAAACTCAGGAGGCACAAAGGTGGGGAACGGGATCCAAGGCAAACTATGACAAGGGATAACTGTGGTCGAGACAGGAACTGTGGTCATGGAACTCAATACACTGGCACGGGACAAGGGGAGACGAGGACTATTTAAACACATGAGGGAAAGGAACCCCAGGTGTACACAATAGGTAATCAAGGAGACGATCAGACTGGGAACAAAACAGGAAGTGCAAGTGACCTGAAACAAGGGGATGCATCTTT
>CAJRST010014446.1:8424608-8435084 GCA_907169785.1 Menidia menidia | reverse complement strand
GTGCAAGTGACCTGAAACAAGGGGATGCATCTTTCAAAATAAAACAGGAAATGACAAGACAACATGGAGACAAGACAAAAACACCACAGTTCCCCCAGACGTGACAACTATGTAGTTAGCCAGATGTTATTTGGTACCGTTTAAAATGGCTGTACGTTTTATATATAATATAGTACTTCACAACTGTCCTGCCATAATCAGTATGGAACAAGCTCAAGCTTTTCATGAACTGTTCAGTTCACAGAGAATAGATTATTTTTGTATTTCAATGAAATCAATTATACAAGACCTATCTTAAGAAATGGATATGCATGAAGAACAGATGTGTTCCATTATTAATCTGTCTGTCAGTTGTTGGGAAATCACCCCCCTGCAAGAAGCAGGCGCTATGATACAGGTTGTTTGGGACTGATTGTCAAGGACCTGCAGATAATGTATTTTCTCACACTGGATGGATGCCTCAGCTTCACTCTCTTCAAACTGTAAGTTTAAGAGACTGTAGTTCTGACTTAATGTTTTAGCACGTTTAGAGCATTTTAAAAGAAATATGATTTTTTTGCTATCTCTAAATAGAATTCCAGTAAATGAGACAATGTGTCAACAGCTTTTCCATTTGGGACCAATGTTTTGCTAAAGACCTGGTGTAGCCAACGCCACATAAAGTAGCATTAGGTTTTCTTGAAAGCAGAATTATTCAAATAAGATGTTATTACATGATTAGCATAAATCCTTATGTGCACGTAATAGCAATTGAGCTGTAGAGGAAATGCGACCTCGGCCACTTGGATATATGGTTCTAATCCTAAAAGTATTAGTAATAGTAGTATTTTTTCTAATGTAACCTACTGTATGTCTCTACAGCCAGTTTGCATTCTCCGACCTGCATCTCATTGATACTATAACGCCACTATTCTGCATCAACTATGCCGGATGATAATGCAGAGAAGAGTCAGTGGAGAGAAAGCAAGATTTCAGACTTAAATAATAGTTTTGGGGAACAGCTCTATCTGGGCCAGATTTACTTTTCTATAAACAATATTCAATTCAATTCAATTCAATTTTATTTATATAGCGCCACATCACAACAACAGTTGTCTCACAGCGCTTTCCAAACAGAGCAGGTCAGACCCTACTCTGAAGTTAACTACAGAAACCCAACAATTCCCACCATGAGCAAGCACTAGGCGACACAGGCAAGGAAAAACTTCCTTTTAACAGGCAGAAACCTTGAGCAGAACCATGGCTCAGGGTGGGCGGCCATCTGCCTCGGCCGGTTGGGGGTGAGGGGAAAGAGAGAGCAAGAGAGAGAGAGAGGGCGAGAGAAGGACAGAAGGAGCAGAGAGGGGCAGCCAACACAGCAACACGTAGAATAGATTAAAAATGGCAATGATATTAATGCTAATGATGAGCAGGAACATGGGGGCAGCAGGAAACTCCCAACCACAGATCCAGACTCCACAGCTCTAGGAACACCTGCAGGAAGTGATAGGAGGAGACTCCCAACCACAGATCCAGACCCCACAGCTCCAGAGCCAGGAATATCTGCAGAAAGTGTTAGGAAGAGAGAGAAGAGAGAAGGGGGACGAGAAAGCACACGACTTAACTATATTAATCGGAGGCTACGCAAATACTTTTGTAAATGTATAACTTCCTCTTAGCAAAACTAGTGACAAAATTTTACGTTTTTTTTAGCATATTTGATAACAAATGTGTATGTAGAAATGAAGGGGCTGCCAGTGGGCGGATTACCTGTTCAATCCTGGCCTTATGTCACTGTGGACAGGACCCCCCCCCAGTTGTACGCAATGCAGCTTTAAATGGGGTGCTTTATTTGGTGTCATGTTTGTGCTGGTGCCAAGCCTGGGTAAATATAGGGTTCCAGCAGGAAGGGCATCTGATATAAAAACTCCTGGCCAAAAACCATGAAAGTCAAGACTGGTGCACTGTGGCTACCCCTGACGGGAAGAGCAGAAAGGTAACAATAACAACTTGCTTAATTGAAACAGTCCAAGCCAATGAGCTCCAGCTACCGACTAAGGTAGTTTTTGCTCATATAATTTACACCTTAAGTTTAGTAAAACTAACATTACCGCCAAACCATTCATGTTGTTAGGTCATATGAAATAATTTAATTTTCTACGTCTAAACTTTTGATCTATGAAACAGCACTTTATTAATAAGTTATTTAATCAGTAAACTCAATTCAAACTATTAAAATGTACCTTTTGTATTACAATATCATTACTGATGATGAAATCAGAGCCTAAACCACACAGAGATGGAAGAGTGATCTCTTGGTAGGAAAAAAGCTCATGGAGAAAACTGTTGAGAATCCCCATCTGAAAGGGTTTAGAGGCTACAGACAATTTTTACTGATCGCATGTGCACTGTGTGCAATATATTAAAGCCTATCTGTTTTGCAGATAATAATCTCCAGATGTCTTAGCATTTAGAAGATTTTTTTTCTTCCCTTTGTTGCATGTGTCAAAAATCATAAAAAAAATATGTACTGGAAACAGGTGGCGTGGTGGTTTGCACCTTACAGCAATAGGTTTCCCTGTTTGAATCCCTGGGAACTAGGACCTTTCTGTGTAGAGTTTGCATGTTCTCCCTGAGTCTGTGTGGCCTCTGAGAACTTCGGCTTCCTCCCACTGTCCAAATATGTGCATGTTAGGTTAATGAGACACAATTAACAAAATAACAACTAGGATTGGATGTGAGTGTGTGTGGTTGTTTGTCTCTATGTGGTCCTGCAGTGGACTGGCGACCTGTCCAGGATGTACCCTTTCTCTCATTCATAGTCACGTGGAAAGTACTCCAGCCTCCACAACCCCACTGGGAATAAGCACTATAGATAATGGTTGGATGTACTGGAACTGTATTAGAAACTGAAATGTTGACGTTGCCTCATTTTTCCCATCAGGGTTGCCCCAGTGTTTTACATTTGACTTACATGATAGGTTTGGCAAAAGTATTTATACCAGATGCCCTTCCTGACGCACCCCTCGTATATATATTGGAATGAGCACAAACAGAATCAAGAAAACTGCACCCTGTTTTCTGCAATACAGTTACTGGGATTTCAATGTCCTGCCCTAAGACAACTCCACAAGTAGCTGGGTGCCTGCACCGACCAGTTTCGAGCCACAGCCTGTCCAAAACTTGAAACTTAAATGATTGGCTTTAAAAAAGCTGAATATAAATAAGTGTAGATTTTTCTTGTGACCCACAAGATTGAAAATAATTTTAATTTGAGATATTTTTGGTTAATACTTACTATGTTGTTAAGATTTTCTATTTCATTATACCAGCATCATAGCAGCAGTTAAAGCCTGTGTATATGTATATGGTACAAGGTTTTAGAAAAAGGTCTAAATGTATTGATTTGCATAAATATTTATAAATTCATAGTTGTGGAAGGATGATTTAACCAATAGCAGAAAAACTGTGCTTTTCATCTGGGAGGAACTGAATATGGATATGCAGCTCAGCTATATCCAGGTAGAATCTAAAATGCATTTAAAGTGCTAACTGTATAACAACTGAATCAGCTAATGAGTGAGCAATCCAAACCCAAGTTTAGATGTTGATGAAAATGACGATGCTCTTAATGAAGTGCCCTTCCAGACTGTCTTTCTTATACCAAATTCTACTGATACCAATATATCAGGTAGGATCTATGGAATCATATAACAGTTTACATGCATATAAGTAGGGAGCCATGACGCTGCAAGGCTGTTCTATTCAGTTTTACAGGCAATAAACAAATCTTTACACTGTGTTTAACAATGTTTACTGGCCATTTAAAGGGGTTTCTTTTGATTAATGTGCGTAGCATTCCTGAAACACTGCCCATGCTTGACCTTCATGTCAGTTCAATTTTAGCTTAATTTGAATTACAAAAACAAAGTTGAATCTCTTTACCATGCTCATCTTTTAGGATATGTGAACACAGTTCCCTGTCTTGAACAAATACACAAAAATACGTAAACATTCCCAATCATCCAACAATTAGATATTTGGAGAAACACCCCATTTATCTCAGACAGTTTGTGCAGAATGTACCTGCAAATCACACTGACAATGGTAAGTGAATAAAATTCAACCACAGCCAGAGTAAACTGACTTATATAGTTAATGTGTGTGGGTTTAAAAAAAATCATATAATTAGATATTAATTTTATATTCGCGAACATATAAAAATGATGTAACTTACTGATTATTTATGCTGTGGATTTTATTACTTTAAACAAGAAAATTAATAAAGGGAATCAAACACTAAATTGGATGATTCAAGAAAAGCAGGAACCCCTAAAATAATAAGAGCAATATAGTGCTCTTTTTGACAAAGAAGTGACTGAATTCAATACACATGCACAGCTTTAGACAGAGTGAAAACTGACCTTCCAGTAAGTGTGCAGCCTCCCTGGAGGCTGTCATCCAACTTTTTGACAAAATACCTTGGCTCCAGGTCTCTTCATTCATGCAGTATAGCAAGGGGCCGCATAGGCCACTTTGTATTGTACTATGTGTATAGTGTAAGTCATCCAGTGGCGGAACAAAGTAAAGGTGATCACCATGAACTTTCTCCAGTGAAACCTTTTATATTTCTTTTCTGTGAAATGACCTTCACAACAATGACACATGTAGAGATGTCAAGCTGAGAGTATAGAGGAAATGGCCAGTGGGTTGGTTAGATAAATGCTCTGTTAATCAACTTTTTAGGTTCCTGTCATGACACTATTTTATTCACTGTCACAGTCTTACATAATTTTGATGGGCAAAAACTGTGCTCTATTGCATGTGATTATATTACAGACATGTTCTACATTACTGTTAATTTGAAAAAATTAATCGTAAAAGTAACCATAGGTGCAATTTGAGGATTGTTCATTCAAATGATGCACACCTTTTAAAATGAGAGGTTCTTTCTCCCACCCGTAATTTCTGAGGTCTCAAGTAAACGTAAAGCTTTCAGTCCACTTAGGAGACACTTTTGGTTGTCTAATTTTCAGATTTGATGCACTTATTTATAGATGTATATAAATAAGTAACATTAGCAGCTCCTAAGAATCAAACAAGTCGCAAACATACCTTGGTGTCAGTGACGGGATTATTATCTTTGTAAATCTAAGTGTCACAATCAGCATAACTAGTCAAAAAAAACTTTATTTAAGAGGTGCATAATAAAGCAGCATGAAATGGCAGCTAATGAAGGCACAGTATGTGGTTTGTGAGGATTTGCTCAGGTGAGGTGTTGTTTAGAATAAAGAAACATGATATTGGACACAGGAGAGCAAGGTTAAAAAAAAACTTGAAAGACAGGTAAAATAGCAGATCAGGGAAGTGATGACAGGAAGGACGGGACTATTGAAACACTGAGACTTACAGGAGACGGCAATTACGAGGGCAAAATGTATTCAAGGAGAGGGAGAAAAATCAAGGCACACCGGGAAAAAAAAACATTTGAATCTGTAAGAACACTAACTTGTCTGTGGTACACACGTAGGTGCAGTTGGATAAAAACTGACACAAATTATTTTTCATTGTGCTTTCCCCACTAGCTGTTTGTTTCTCCTCTATATTACACAAACACTCACGCACACATTAACATGTTTCATCAGGTTTCATCTCCATCCTGTTCTCCATCATACCTCTCTCCATGGAGTTTCCAGCAAAATGGCTGTCTTTTAAATGGCATACTAAGCATGCTTATCATCAAGGTTTCCTCTCTCTGTACACAAAACAAAACAGCACAGCTGAGAATTTGCATTTGCATAGTTCCATAAACACAATTGCACTGTATTATGCTCAGTTTTTTTTTTAAACAAATGAAAACGCATCTACAATTTCGACAGTCAGACACGTGTCTGCTAATAATTTTTCAACAGTTTTCACAACCAACTGCAACGTTTGCTTTTCTTCTGACGTCAAGAGTGAAATACAGTTTTGCCAACATATGTTTCTAACAATATTTTCTTTGCCATCAGACTCTCTCAGTTCCCACTAGTTAATAGACTTAGTCCACTGAGTCCAGCGTTACTCTGTGCTAATCTTATGTAAAGATTAAACAAGTCTAAAAGAGAGCATTTACATTGTACGACCCCCTGCTTACCGTTGATGCACTGACAATGACTGTAGCTTCATCCTTGCTATTTACACAGGGAGTCACCAAGGCAAATATTTGTTTCTATGATGTATTACTTCTTGTAATTTGAATGCAGTGAGTAAGGACATTTTAATCTCTGGCCTGGAGCAGATAAGACAAAAAATAGCTTTTGATACATGAGAATATGGTTGTAAACATCAAAAAAGCACCCCACCATCCTTCAAATTGCTTGAGGCGTCTTCCCTAAGCGTTTGGTTTTGAAGGTGAAAATATGCTGTTAAAATGGTAATGAAGGTCAGTCCAGTGTATGGTTGTTGCTCCCTGTAAACACTGTGTCAGCCTGCAGCCAGTCAGTAATTCCTTTGTTTTAACACCACTGGAATGAACAGCTCCCTGTGATTTTTTCCCTCTCTTTGGCTGTTTTTTTCTAGCCACAAAATAAATTCAGATTTTCAAAGGGAGGACAGCAATGCATTAAGGAAACAAGAATGATGTGGTAAAGTAAGGAGAGAAGAAGATATTTTAGTGAATGTGTCAAGTTGATCATTTGAGAGAGCAAATAAAAGAAAAGAGAATTATAATAGAATTACAATAGTGACACGATCGTGGACTCACGAGGACTCAGGAGCAGAGTTGATTCAAAAATCCAAAGTTTATTAACAAAAGTGCACTCAAAAGGAGTGGACAAAAACAAACATAAATCGCTCCAGAAACGGAGGACAAAGTACAAACAGAAATGGGCTCTCGAACCGAGGCTGTGGAAAAGTTACAAAACAAAGCTGCAAAAGTAACAAAGTAAATCTCTCACAAGGAGGCAAGACGGGAATAAAGTAACAACAAAATACTCACTAGGAATTTGACGTCTAGGAGGAACAGAAAGGCACTCGTAAAAGAGGCAAAAACGCAGGAGGCTTTAAGGCAAGGAACGGGACTACGAAGGTTTCTATGACAAGGGAACTGTGGACGAGACAGGCACTGTGGCTGGGAACGAAACACACTGGCACGGGACAAGGGGAGACGAGGACTATTCGACCACGAGAAGGAAGGGATGCCCAGGTGCAGACAATAGGTAATCAGGGAGACGCTCAGACTGGTGACACAACAGGAAGTGCAAGTGACCTGAAACGAGATGAGGGTTATTCTTGAAAATAAAACAGGAAATGACGAGACTAGAAAAAGACGAGACCAAAACCCCTCAACCAGGACACCTTCGTGACAAATAGAACCCAACTGTTTACAGAAATAAATACATCTTAGGCCCAGCTTCTTCTGCATTTGCTAAACCTGCCATTTCAGGGTGATTGACTATAGTCACTAAACACATAGAATAGGTTGTAAGCATTTACCACAGTCGCACATAAGTAACTCACCCATACAATTGCAATGAAATTGAGTCATTCCATATTTTGACACGTATGTAGTGTCCATGTGCACATATGTCAGCGTCATCACAGCTACTGCATTAAATGGAGAGCTTAAATAAAAGGCTGGATGGACGATTGAACTGTCTTCATTTAGTTCCAGTCCTCCTGAGACAGACGTCTATATGTGTAATCCCTTCTCAGTGCCATTTTTGGTCCAGCTTTCAAGTTGCCCTTCTTGCTCTCTCTTTGTATCTCCTATTTTCCCATGTCAAACTACCCATTTGAAGAAAATGGGTGCTTCTCCTTAAGAAAGAGGGAAAAAGTACTTGCGGTCTTTTGAACCTGTCAAACATTCAATAAGAATATGTAAATTCATATATTCATCTATAATTGGTGCAAAACTTTGCTGGTACCGTACGTTCCCTCATTCAGCCTGTGCTGCTGTCCTCTGTTTAAATGTTCCTATCAATTAGTAGTGCACTAAAGATTGCTTGAGGCAGCAGAGCTTACTTATTCAGCCCATCATTTTTTATAGATGCCAGTGAGTCAAAAGCACATCTGGTATCAGAGGGACCAGTGTGCTGAGTGGTCAGCCGTAGAATCCATTTTCAAGAATTGGTCCAATAAAGTAGAGGTCTAATGAGCAATGGAGTGTGAAAACGTGATGCTTGGTTGAATAACAAGGTCGGTATCATTGAAGGACTTTGTCCATATAGATGATGGTACTGACCAATTCCAGAGAAGTTTTGATCAGGACCTGTTTTAAAAGGTGAAAAATATTTTATTTTAAATGTAATTTAATACCAACCAGTGTAACATTTTTTATTGTGTTGCATAGCATCTCTTGGACACTAAAATACCGTTTAAGTTAATCCTAACAAAAGCCAATGTCTAGGTTATTCTAAATGGCAATTACAAATGTACAATTATGTGAAAATGTTTTTATTTAAATTGCGTAAAACCTGGAGTGTGGTCCTCCAGATACCATTATTGTTTAGAGTCGCTAACGCATAGAATACACAGTTATTTGCAGTGGGAGGAGCGACAAGAAAATGGGGCATAAAAGTTAACAAAAGAGTCTCAATAAAATAAATCTCACAATATATCGCTTTGAACAACTAAATCATACTTATATGTTTAAACAAACAAACAAACAAAATTTCCGGACCCTAGTTGTTCTTGTGAACTACAAGACATGACTTTCTTAAATATCAACAACACAAATACATTTCCAAAAGAATAACTACAATATGGAAACACCAAAATGATTATGTTGTGTTGAACTGAACAAACATGAATTATAAATGACTAACATTTAGAAAAAAATCAAAGTGTATCATAGGAACTAGGCACCTGACAAACAAATACAGAGTAAAAGTGAAGACAGAACATAATGACAAAGTGAGGCAACGTTAAAAAATATACATAATAACAAGGATTTGGCACAGAACAAAGAAAACTTGGAGTGCATGTGTACTTCGGGAGATCATTACAAATAAGGAATGATTTCTAAGTTCCCATAGTCATTAACAAAACAAATGGACCACAAAAAGTCAAAGACCACTACAGCTGGTTACAAGATTACAACAGTTCCAATTTTTTGCAAAATGACAGACGAAATACAAATATTGCAAGAAGTCATGTTATGAGCCAGGGTAGTAGGTTCCAGTCACAGAAACTTGACAGATAATATATATATCAGTCTAAATTAACTTCTCTTTATTGATGAACAAAAATCAAACCAAGAGACTGCCAAAAATGCAAACGTACAACATAAAATCCCCAAATAAACACTGGGGAAAAATTACAAACGAAATATAATGCACGGCAGGAGAAAGGAGAGAAAAAAAGGTTACCACACCAATGTCGCTGTGCAGGCTACAGGAGAAAAATCTCTTACAAGAAAATGGCAGTCTGAAAAAATCGTAACAGGAAAAAAAATTATGAAAAACTGCTTAGAAAAGCACACAGACTCAAACTGGTGAACCTGGCAAGCTTAAATACAATACGTGTGTGCCAATGGGCCACAATACCCAGATGCCTTCAGGGGCAAACAAATAAACAAAGAAACAAAAAGAAAAGAAAAGAAAAGAAAAGAAAAGAAAAGAAAAGAAAAGAAAAGAAAAACCCCAGTGTCAGAACGGAACAAGTCTTCTCTCTGTTGTGTGTTTCTCTGAGAAGGTACAGTATTAAGGAAGTGAATTCTTGTTTTTTTTCAATTGCCCAAGTAATGAAGTGTAGATAATGGATGAATATATATAAGGAAAGGCAAATAGAAAAGGTGTGGATGAAGCCCAGGGATTGAACACATACTATGAAATCTATACAAGGTATTCTTTAACAAGAAGGAAATATGTATCAAACATTTTGCATGTGATCTCATATTGTCAGCAACAACCATATGCACGCATAAAATACAGTACATAATGTATATCAGCTGCAAGTAGCCTGTTACCTTAACACAAAACCCACTCATTATTTTATCTACGTAACACATAAATCTGTTTAATTCAGTTTCTTTTTCAAGTGGCCATATGCTACCAGAGCAAAGCCAGTAGTAACTAGGCAAAAACATCACGATACAGATTCAACGCCATATCATTGATACTTGAGTTTCCTCACATCTGTCTTCTACAAACACAGAGAGACATAACCACAAGGCAAGATCAGATACTTCAGAGTGCTGAGTGTGGATCTTTTCTCACCTAAGTCTCAGATGAGTTGGTTGGAGGCCATTTGTCATTGATGAACCCCTCAGGCACAGCGTACACCAAGGACAAATTCATTTGATGTACATCTAACATGGTTTCTTTATTGATTGAAGCCTGTTCAACACCCTAGCAGCAGCTTTCATAGAAGAGAAAGAAAAGAAACCCACTTTTGTTTTATTTCCACACCACTGAAAAAGCTACAATATATACATTTTTGGTTGCAAAAGCTACCAATATATATATAGAGATAGATAGATAGATAGATAGATAGATAGATAGATAGATAGATAGA
>CAJRST010014446.1:8403846-8424598 GCA_907169785.1 Menidia menidia | reverse complement strand
ATAGATAGATAGATAGATAGATAGATAGATAGATAGATAGATAGATACCATGGATTGTCTTTATTGGTCCATTGTTTCATTTACAATAAATACTTATAAATAAATTAGATATATACATACATACACAACCTCCCTAAAGCCCCAAAACCCAAAAGAAAAAAGAAAAAAGAAAGAAGAAAAATAGATAAATAAATGAATTAAATTAACAAACAAACAAACAAACAAACAACCAAACAAATAACCAAATAAGAACCCCCCCCTCAAAAACTCAGAATAAGCACATCATCATCAACAACTCGACACAATACATCCCCAACTCCCCAAATAGAAATAAACTCATTCACGTCTGACACCATTTTATAATAAGAGAATTCAGTCCTGAGACGTGCCGCCACCAAACCTCTAAAAATAAGCACAACATCTGCAGAACCTGCCCCCTTCATTTTATTTCTCCTGCTCAACCACATGCTCATTTTAGCCTGACCAAACAAAAAATTAACCAAACAAATTTTTCCCTTTTGTGCTGCCGCGTATCTGGGCCCAAAAATAAACACCTCACTGTTAAAACAAATTCCCAATGCTCCCACCCACCGCTTTAAAATAGAAAATAGGGGACCTATCCTGGGACATCCTAACCATAAGTGGTCTAACGTCTCCTCCGCCTGACAAAACGCGCACTGACTCCCTACCCGGTGATCAATACGTGCCACATGCCTGTTCGTGGCCACGGCCCCGTGCACAATCCTCCACTGGAGATCCGCACTGCGTTTCTCCAGCGGGGCCTTGTACAGGGACCTCCAGCTGCCCTTGGGAGACGAACCCGGTGCCAACATACCCGACCACTTCGACTCTTTGACCCCGGCCAGCATCGCTCTGTTCAGGACTTTCACCGACACAGCATACAGGTTCTTCTTTGGAGCTTCAGAGAAGTTCCACAGCTCTGGGGTTTTAAAAGACAGCAGCAGCCCTTCTCCTTCCTCCTGCTCCTCCACTGCAGCACTGATGGACAGCTCTGGAAAGCCCTCCAGATGCTCCTCAGCCTCCAGTGCCCTCCTGAAGGACCCAGGAAGTCCATTCATAACCTCCTGTAGCAGTTTGTCCATGAGGCGTAACGACTGGGTCCCAGTGTCCTCACAAATCTTTGCAGCACTTTTCCACTGTCCGTCTGCCCTCAGTCCTGCCAGCTTTGTCAGCCCCGCTGCCGTGAACATCCTCTGAACACTCTCAGAGGCCAGAATTTTGGTCTTTATGGCAGGGTTATTGAATAGAGGTTCATTGCCTGCCGTTCCATATACCTGAGTGCAGTCCCTCTTACTTTTTAAAACTGTTCTCCAGTCATTCAATACTGACTGATAAAATCTGGAAGTTTGTTTAATATCCATTCCCTCCAGGTCCAATAGGAAAAGATGCCTGTCGTACTGCATGTTTCCAATTCTTTGCAGCAGCAGGGATGCCGTTTGAGTCCAGGGCTGCTGCGTTCTGTACAGATATTTCTGTGCTGTCTGGAGCCTAAGCGCAGTTATGCGGCTCCTGAGGTCAATCAGCCCCTGACCCCCTTCCGCCACAGGTAAAAACATCACAGCCGATCGAATCCAATGATATCCATCCCATAAAAAGTCCACCAGTGCCTTCTGTATCTGCTGAAGTATTTTGTCCGGAGGAACCAGAACGGTGGCTCGATGCCAGAGCATGGAGGCAGCTAGACTGTTGGCAACCAAAGTTCTCCCCCTGTATGACAACTGGGGCTGGACCCATGTCCATCTAGACAATCGGGCACCTATTTTCTCACCTATGCCCTCCCAGTTCTTTAGCTGAAAGTCCTCATTCCCCAGATAAACGCCTAGCACCTTCATCCCCTCTGTGCTCCACTGCAGCCCTGCTGGTAATGTCGGCTTCTCTTTATTTCTCCACTCTCCCAGTAAAAGACCCTCACATTTCGACCAGTTAACCTTGGCTGAAGAAGCTTGCTCGTATAATTTAAGATTTTGTTCCAGAGTCCTAACATCCTTTTGACAATTTATAAAAACTGTGATGTCGTCAGCATATGCTGACAACCTAACTGAAGAGTTACCTTTTTCTGCCAAGTTTAGACCGGATATATTTCTTCTGAGTTGATGTAAGAGCGGCTCAATAGCCAAAGTGTAGAGCATCCCAGAAAGTGGACATCCCTGCCTGATCCCTCTTTGTACTGAAACCGGTCTGCTGAGTCCCCCTCCCACCTTCAACAACACAGTGACCCCTGAGTACAACAAACCAATACATGAAATAAAAAAATTACCAAACCCAAATGCTTTCAGTGTTTTAAACAAATATTGATGGTCCACTCTATCAAATGCCTTTTCCTGGTCAAGAGAAAGCAAACCCAGATCTATTTCTTGAAATTTTGATAAGTCTATGACATCTCTAAGTAAAAACAGATTGTCCATTATTGTCCGGTCAGGGACACAGTACGTCTGGCTGGCGTCTACAATTGAGTCCATGTATTTCTTAAGTCTATTCGCCAGTACTTTGGCCAGTATTTTATAGTCAGTGCAGAGTAGAGATACCGGCCGCCAGTTCTGTAGTAGACCCAGGTCTCCTTTTTTTGGCAGCAACGTCAGTACTGCCCTCTTACAGCTTGTTGGCAATATCCCAGAGTCCAAACATCCCTCGAAAACGTCCATCAGGTCCTTTCAAATTACATTCCAGAATGTTTTATAGAATTCCGCTGGAAGCCCATCGACACCAGGCGCCCGACCACAGCTGAGCTGGCCCACCGCTGCAGAGAGGCTCCTCAAACTGCACCCTGGACTCCAAGGAGGCTGCCGACGCCTCTGCTAAACGAGGAAGTCCCTCCAGAATCTCCTCCACACGCTCTGGGTCACACTCCTCCGCTCTAAACAGGCTGCTGTAAAAGTCTATAGCCAGCCTTCTCATTTCAGACGGGTCCCTGGTCACCGACCCATCGGATCTCTTAAGGTGCATCATCTGGTTATGTTGCCTGACCTTTCTTTCCAGCTTAAAAAAGAAACTAGTAGGTGAATCTATGTCTTTAATGGATAGGATTCTTGATTTTATTAAAGCTCCTTTTGCTTTTTCATGTAAAAACCTGCTCAATGATGCCCTCTTCTCCTCCCAAGTCTTATCATTATTTGTGTCCACCCCATTAGCTATGCCCTCTTCCAATACATGAAGTTCCCTTTCCAATAACTCAACCTGATCCCTTTCTATTGCCCCTGTGTGTGATGTGTATTGCTGACAAAAAATTCTAATGTGTGTTTTTCCCACCTCCCACCATTGACCTATGCTTTCAAATTGTGACTTTCTGCTTTTCCACTGACCCCAGAAATCAGTGAAAGACTGACAGAAATTCTTATCATGGATTAGTCTTACGTTAAAAAGGAGATCTGTGAGTAGGCACCATCAAAGAAAAATTAACAGTTATTAAGTGATGGTCTGAAAAACCAACTGGGGATATATTGGCTGCAGTTAGCCTATTGCTACATGTGCTACTAACATAAATCCTGTCTAGTCTGGCTGCACTAACCCGGCCCTCTGTGACTTTCACCCAGGTATACTGTCTGGTATCTGGATGGAGTGTTCTCCAAACATCTACTAAACTATTCTCTTTGATTATTTTAGTTAAAACAGAGGCTGATGATAAGTTGGGCTCTCTCCCATTCCTGTCCACTGCATGATTAGTCGTGCAGTTCCAGTCTCCTCCCACCACTACAACTGAGCTGCTACTGAACTGTTTTAATGTTTTGTTAAGTTTTTGTAATAGACTGATCCGGCTACCAGCAGAGGTATAAGCATACACATTAACAAATACAAAAGGCGTTTCTCTTATTGTAGCCTGCACTACCTGTATACGCCCCGGTTCTATCTCAGAAACTGTTACCTGTGATAGAACAATATGTTTTGCAAACAGAATGGATACACCTGCGCTCAGATTTGAGCCGTGGCTCGGGAACCACGACCCCCCCCACCCTAAGGCCCAATCTGTGTTGTCTGCTGGAGTGCTATGTGTTTCCTGTAGGAACAACACATCTATCTTTTTTCGAGTAGCCAGCTCAGATACTAAAGCCCTCTTATTCTTGTCTCTACCTCCATTGATGTTAAGACATCCTATTTTTAGACTCTCTATGGAGATATGGTAAAGGAGAAAAAGGGTACCGATTGAACCCAGCATTAAACAGTAGGAAGAAAATTTCACCATGTGACTATTCATGTTGAATCCTTCTCTTGGACCTTTTAACAGTTTTCCCTCTCTGAGCCTTCCTAAGGATTGCCAGATGTTTATTTAGACGGTAACGCCTCTTTTCATCTAGGAGGTCATTGCTAACCAGCCTCTTTAATATACTTACAGATTTAATGAATTTATCTGTGTCCTCAAAGTAGTCACTTACTTTCACAGATTTGTTAAATGTTTCATCCAGAAACTCATTAATTTCCTCTAAAGAATAAAGGTCAATCCTTTTGCTCGCCACTTCACTGATGGATGCTGTGTCTGACTCAGTCTCATAATCCATCTCATCAGCACATGAAATCTGACTACAGACTTCTCCCTGTCTTATGCCACTGGTACTTGCTCTGTCTTCAGTGCTTTCTACCTGTGTCTCAGTTACATTTTCTGCAGCCTCCTGCTGCTTCTCCACCTCAATCAGTTCAGTTTTCTCCGTTTCAACATTACATTCCTCCTCCACTTCAGCCTCCACAACAGCCACAGAGCTCCCAGCTTCAGACACGGGGCTCTCGACCACCAGTTCCCGAGCTACGGGCATCTGGCTCGCCTCCTCCGGACCCCCCGCGGCTGGCGCGGGCTCCGCCCCGGCCGGCGCGGGCTCCGCCCCCGCGGCCGAAGCGCGCTCCGCGGGTGCAGCGCCGCTCGCGGACCCGGAAGCAGCAGAGCCACCTCCGTTATCCACCGTTTGCCCGTTTTGCTGCTGTTTGTGTGGACACGCTGCTCGTTTATGCCCGATATCTCCACAGTCAAAGCACTTCATGTGTCCCGAGCTGGCGTAAACCATGTATAGCCCATCACCGTGTTTCACGCGAAATGACACCTCCAGTGTCTGTGTGGGGGCTTCCAAGAACATAAACACCTGCCGTCTCAGAGACTGCACATGCTTCAGTTTCTGGTCCTTACAACCCAAACTAACAGTCCGGAAACCGCTCGCCATTTTGCCGAACCTGCGGAGCTCGTTCTCCAGCAGCGCGTTCGGGATGAACGGCGGAACTCCGGATACGGTGATTCGTGTGGATGGCACTGCTAACGGGCTAACCTGCACTAGCATCTCCCTCACGATCACTCCGGACTCAACCAGCTGATGGACGGTGGACTCGTCCTTCAAAAAAACAACAACCGCCTTATTCATGCGCGAAGCATAACACAACTTTCCATATCCTACCTGCTCTCCCACGGCTAACAAAACTTCCTCCACAGTTACAGTGGGCTCTGGAGGAACGATTCTGACTCCCTGCCTGATAGAAGGAGCAGGCGCCTCGGCGGACGCCATGCCTCCTCACACACACCTGTCTCACCAAACACTTACTTACCTAACACTCACACGAAAAAACCAAATTACTCTTACCTGACTTACCTGCTTTAGTGCATTCAGAACAGTTGGAAAGTTGTTTGAAACCGAAATACACAAGGAAAAGATCACCATTTGAAACTAGCGCCACTCTCAGTCTACGTCCACGTCTACTACCTACGATCACACACCGGAAACGGAAATGGATAGATAGATAGATAGATTGGTAGTGCCGTGTAAGGTTTTTTAGGAATATGAATTTATTCCTTATCAAAAGGTTGGCTATCACATAATAAGCAGATATCAAATTTAATTAGATTACATGTCTTAAATTTATTTTTTGCAGTCAATGGTTGGTTATTGCACATCAGGATGATGAATTCCCCCTAGGACATCAAAACTGACAAGAAATGCAATCAAATGGCTGAGAGATTTTGTCAAGAGCCCAATACACAGTTGCAGTTCTAAGTACTATTTCATTACATGAAATAGAGCTGTTTAAAAGTCCCAAAGAGGACCTGCATTCGTCATTATCTGACACAAATATATATCATGGAGAATAATGGTACACATCAAAATCATTTTCATATGTCCCACCAAGCAAGGTTTAGTCTCAATTTGGGGAACCTATAAAATTATTACCTACTATCTACTGACCACAGAAAATTGCCCACCCATACAATATTGCTTAACCAATTGAAATAAACAGACATGGAAAATCACAACAGCAAAAATCATTGTTATAACAAATTAAGTCACACCAAAAACAAACCAATGTAATATTCACACAGTGAGTTATGATCAAGGACGAGGGCTTTTAACATATGTTGCAGCGGACATCATATGTGTCGGAACGAATGAGGGCTGAACAAAGGAAATATTTAGATTAACAATGGAAGTAGACGGTTATATGTTTAATTTCCGTCCTTCTTGTTCTCAGCATATCTGTCCTTCTAGCTAACCAATTTCTTAGTTCTTTATCTTAATGTTTTTCAACTCCCCACCTTTCTTCACTTATCCACAACACCTACCCAATTTGTGCCTGTGCAGGTTTGACTCTTTATTCATCACATATACAAACGATACACAAATACTAAACACCGAAATTATAGCAAATCTTTTTGGTTTTGCATTATGGTGGAGAAAACAGTCCAACAGCACAACCTAACCCAGTTATCAGCCAGGCTGACAAAAAATAACTTCTTTCATTGCTAGCTAATTATGGATATGTTTTTAAAATGGCTGCCAAGTGTGCTCAGAACCAATTACAATAACTGACCACCACTGTATGATTATTCATGAATTCTGTTTTAGGTTATCTTGAAGGAACCAGACCGGTGAAACACTGACCCACTGACCCCACTAAGTGAATAGAACTGATCATATAGGACAAGAGGTATCAGTCAACTGATGTTTTGAGGAGACAAACATTGTTTCAATGCTGATACGATCTAACAGAAGATTTAGAAGCTGGTTAATAATCAGTTTTCTTTGCAATACATAAGACAGTGAGGACCAAGTGTAGAACCCTTAATCCCATCAATTCTAAAGACAACAGAATTTTTTCTAGGTTCGGAGAGCTAGATATATTTTATTGGTTGAAACTACTCATTAAGAGGGAGAAATGTCATAAAATTTAACATTAACAATTTTATTGCCTCAGAAATATCTGAAAGTGATGTTAACAAAGTATAAAATATAAAAAACAAAACATGCCTCTTTCAAAACAAGGAACAAGGAAGGAATTAGCTAAGCTCCTTCAATGCAAGTGTGTATGCATTGTTATTGTGGATACCCAGGTGGTATTATGTGATCTTATCTGAGTGCAGTATGTCTATAGACCAATGTCCCCTGAAGGTGTCCCATGGCAGTCCCCAGTCAGTCTTCGTGGGCTGGTTCACCCCCAAGAGACCCCATCAAACATGATCCAATAAAAAATAAAACCAATTCACATGTAGAGTGTAAAAAACAAAGATTACTATGCAATCACCACACTCAAGATATTCATCATGTCAAATTAAGATATGCAATGCATGGCAGTCAAACATACATGTTAAATCCACAATATACATACAGATTTTCACCATTTTGGGGTGAAAATCTCTCTTTATTGTTAGAATGCCATGGCATACAATACCATTTAACTTTTAAACAAGTCTAAAGGCATTTTGCTAATACTAAATAACTATTCTTTTTTAAATGTCACAATCTCAAAATTATTAAATGTTTTCTCCTTCAAAGCTGTACAATGTCATTCCTGTAGGAAGAAGTGACATATCAAAAGGGTCATGTGACACACCCACTAGCTTTAGAGCAAATTTCACTCTCCTGACTCAAATACAAGGTTGAAGTCCCCTCCTCTAAGTGATGTGAATAAAGAGTGAAAGAATGAGGGGTCATCAACATTTGTGGCATATATACTAGCAATGCATAACTTCTAATCTTGAATGGATATATTAACTATCATAACTGTGCCTTCTGAGTCTGGAGTTGTAATTTTCGTGGTAAAATAAATATTGGACTTATCAATATGGATAGACCTTTTCATCTGACGTTTTAACCAGCAGGAACCATGTGAGTAAATTGTGCTGTGGACAGAACATCAACTGCTGTGTTTGGTAAATAAGTCCCTTGTAGTAAATCTACAACTAGTTGTGAATTCTTAATCTCTTCTCATTTGAATTTGCTCCACACACAGTCCAAAACCAAACATGGTCATGTTAGCAGAGAGCATGACGGATGCTTACCAAAAAAAGAAGTGCCTTTGCACTTAAGAAACAGAAAGAAAACAGAAAAGCCCATTACATAAACAACCTTACTGTAGATAAAATAACTGTTTGAAACGAGCAGTGATTTAAATCTTTTCATTATATGTTTTGGTCGAACATGTTGTAACATTGTATATAACTTCTAATGTTACATGTCGACTTATGTGGATCCAGATCACTTAATACAGCCAAGGGGTGGCATTCTTGTTGCCCTCTTTGGGAAACTGATCGTTAATGCTGAAGTCCATTCCTCTCAGCCACTCACTCTAGGTCTGAGGCCATCAGGTCTCTTTGCTCTCAAGTGGTGAGAAAAGTCAAAGGTGATGCCTTTCACAATATCCACAGGTAGTTTTAGATGTTTTTTAATAAAGTTCCTTATGGCTGCCACCTCCGGGATTCCAGGGAACACCAGATTGCCCCTCATGCTGCGACCTAGAAAATCAATAATATTTTCTTTTAATTTTTTTGTTCTGAAAGCAGCTTGTTCCCTCTGTGAGGGATTTCTCAGACTGTTTGAGGGTTGGCTTTTCCACAGCCAGGGACTGCATCTGATGCTGGCTGAACTCTAACAACTCCTGTAAGACATGGAAATCCTCATGCAAAACCTCTTCCAGGGACAGATGGGCGTCAAAGCTGTAAAGTTATTTTAATCAATAGACACTAGGATGTCTGTTTTTTTCCTTTCTTGCTGGATAAGTTGCTCCAGGTTAATATTCATTTCAACTTCTCTTGTTAGGTTTCCCTATGAACAGGTATGTAACTTTTTAGCAATCAATATATTTTTATTCTATGCTTCAAATAAGACACTTTTCTGAAAATGAACTTCACTAAGTTTTAAATTAAACCTGATGAAGTATTATTGAAATGTTTGTTGCTTCAGATGCATGCCATGTTTTGACATTTTACCAACCTCACGTCACCACAGCCTACTCCATCTGCATGGTGCCTTTAGTGAGATGGACACTGTTTGAGGAATTTACACAAATAAAGGGGGTGGACACTTAAAGATTGTTATACCAGGGGTCCACTGGATTGTAGGTAAATGATCTGTTAGATTAATTTGAAATGATATTTTCTTGACGTCATTGTGCCGCAACCTCAGAGTTGGGTTAGTAATTGTATTTCCTTTTAGGATTTCCCAATGTAATGGGTGCCTATGTAACCTCAGTATGACCCACGAGAGGTAGACATCAGGATGTATGTTTGTTCCTTTCTTGCTGGATAGGTTGCTCCAGGTGTATCTTTAGCTCTCCAGGATGGGAAAGCAGTGAGAGAAACCATCTGCTAGGGTAATTTCTCACCACCACAGCAGTAATAAAAACTACACATATCATTTGCTCTTATTAATTTCTACAAATACAGATGCAAAAGTTATCTTTTGTATCATTACAACATAAAACATGACCAGATCTTCGTAATCTGGAAGACAAAGTACACCGTTTTTTTATTTGTTCTTGTGTTTTTGTCAGAGGGAGAATTTTGTATAGTTCTATAACAGGTAGCTGGGATACAGAAGGAGGCCATTAAAACATACAGTGTCATATGAATTTCACAGAATTACCCTATGTTGTTTACTGAGCATCTAACGGTGCAGTGAAATTTGAGGGACCATCCTGCTGCTGCCCAGCCAAGCTCTGTTAACAAGGATGAGAATATGTTAACACTTCGGCTGAGGCTGAATGCCACTAAATAAAAATGGAAGTGAACTATCAGCGACATAACATGTTACCTCCATAGGCCTTCATGAATCCCTCTATGTGACGGCAGCAGACATTGTTTCCTCATACTCTTCATGCTGAGGGAAGTTTTAAGCAGAACTATATCACAGCTATTGATGAAGAACTTAAGCAATTTTATTTATTATCAAAGAATCTATG
Organism: Menidia menidia; assembly: GCA_907169785.1. NCBI lineage: Eukaryota > Metazoa > Chordata > Actinopteri > Atheriniformes > Atherinopsidae > Menidia > Menidia menidia. The sequence continues at coordinate 8,414,437 of CAJRST010014446.1, read as the reverse complement.
GAAAATTGGCTAGCTATCTGCTCTTAGTTTAGTTTAGTTCTTATCCAATATAAGGTACACTATATTGCCAAAAGTATTTGCTCACCCATCCAAATTATCGGAATCAGGTGTTCCAATCACTTCCATGGCCACAGGTGTATAAATTCAAGCACCTAGGCATGCAGACTGTTTTTACAAACATTTGTGAAAGAATGGGTCGCTCTCAGGAGCTCAGTGAATTCCAGCGTGGAACTGTGATAGGATGCCACCTGTGCAACAAATCCAGTCGTGAAATTTCCTCGCTCCTAAATATTCCACAGTCAACTGTCAGCTGTATTATAAGAAAATGGAAGTGTTTGGGAACGACAGCAACTCAGCCACGAAGTGGTAGGCCACGTAAACTGACGGAGCGGGGTCAGCGGATGCTGACGCGCATAGTGCGAAGAGGTCGCCAACTTTCTGCAGAGTCAATCACTACAGACCTCCAAACTTCATGTGGCCTTCAGATTAGCTCAAGAACAGTGCGCAGAGAGCTTCATGGAATGGGTTTCCATGGTCGAGCAGCTGCATCCAAGCCATACATCACCAAGTGCAATGCAAAGCGTCGGATGCGGTGGTGTAAAGCACGCCGCCACTGGACTCTAGAGCAGTGGAGACGCGTTCTCTGGAGTGACGAATCGCGCTTCTCCATCTGGCAATCTGATGGACGGGTCTGGGTTTGGCGGTTGCCAGGAGAACGGTACTTGTCTGACTGCATTGTGCCAAGTGTAAAGTTTGGTGGAGGGGGGATTATGGTGTGGGGTTGTTTTTCAGGAGCTGGGCTTGGCCCCTTAGTTCCAGTGAAAGGAACTCTGAATGCTTCAGCATACCAAGACATTTTGGACAATTCCATGCTCCCAACTTTGTGGGAACAGTTTGGAGCTGGCCCCTTCCTCTTCCAACATGACTGTGCACCAGTGCACAAAGCAAGGTCCATAAAGACATGGATGACAGAGTCTGGTGTGGATGAACTTGACTGGCCTGCACAGAGTCCTGACCTCAACCCGATAGAACACCTTTGGGATGAATTAGAGCGGAGACTGAGAGCCAGGCCTTCTCGTCCAACATCAGTGTGCGACCTCACAAATGCGCTTCTGGAAGAATGGTCAAAAATTCCCATAAACACACTCCTAAACCTTGTGGACAGCCTTCCCAGAAGAGTTGAAGCTGTTCTAGCTGCAAAGGGTGGACCGACGTCATATTGAACCCTATGGATTAGGAACGGGATGTCACTTAAGCTCATATGTGAGTCAAGGCAGGTGAGCAAATACTTTTGGCAATATAGTGTATATCCATGAGTATGAATATTGTTCTAGTGAACTGTTCTGTAACGGGGATATGCAGATCTTAAAAATATTAGTCATATAAGAAAATGATCCCAAATAAACTCCTATCAGCTATTTTGGTTGTTATTGTATTTTTTCAAAGAAATGCACCTTTAAAAATCCAACATTTCTTGACATGACTGTATATAGGCCTCCGTCGGTGGCGGAGGACGTGGACCACCACCTGTTTTATGGGGGGTCTTTCTTCTTTCTGTTGGCTGAGAGAAGTTAGTTTAAAAAGGTTTCATAGTTGAAAAGAACTTGATACCGCAACAGCACATTGATGTGTGTGAAAACTGCATACTAGAAAACAACAAACAGCATTTGACTTTGTCCTTCATGTCCTTTTGACCATATTCATTATGTAATGTAAAACACGATCAAAATGAGGAAGTACCCCTTGTGATGATGCACAAGCCTTTCCTGTTTTATTCAAACTGTTTAAACAATGTTTTTATTCTTTATCCTCAGCTGCTGCCATGTGCGTTTCTCCCTCTAAATAGAATACATGAATACACTACCATTCAAGCAGAAAAATAGTTTCCTGTCATGTTATTGTAAACTTAGACATTAACTCCAGCAGCAACCTTCTCCCTCTCCTTTGCAGCTGTGGCTTCCAGCTGCACGCGTTTACCTCCAGGTGAACATACTTCGAGAAGATTTAACTAACTCTCAACAGCCTTTGTGAAACTTAAACCTCAGAGTTTCCAACTTGAGAGTTGATCCACTCAAGGACTCAGAGTTTGTTGAGCATGTTTCATGAAACGGACCCCAGATGTACTGGAGTCCAGATGCATGACACTTGATTTCTAAGTTTTAATGTATACTTCTACATTTTTATGAGAATTTGCATCTACAGGTTTTCATTTCAGTCATTAGCGGTATGTGGTTGTAGATCCATCCATCCTGTCTAATCACAAGGACAGCAATCTAAGCACAGCAATCCAGATCTCTGTCTCCTTAAATGCTAACTCAGGTTCTTCTGGAATGAATTCCAGGTATCCCCAACCCAATTGAGGGATATAATCTCCTGGGTCCTGATTCTGCTCTAGGACCTCTCTTTTCGTAGGCCATGACTTCAACATTTCTCCTGGGAAGCATCCTGATCAGTTCCCTGGATCACCTAAACTAGTTTCTTGTAATGGAGGGGTGTGGTGTCTCTATTCTGAACCCCACACCCTATCCCCGAGATGAAGTTACTGCCCTTTCCAAGCAAACTTGTTTCCTCCACTTGTTTATTATAATTATCCACAAGTCCTGTCTGTAGGTAGTGTTTTAAACTCTCACTCTCTGACCACTATTGGCTGGTATAATGTCTACTGATGAAATTAAAGTGCTCCACTGGAGGAAACAATTCGTTCCTAAGATGGAAATCCATTTTTTCCCAACTAAAGACCATTTCTTCAGATTTCGAAGACGTAATTGTCAGTCCGACCACTTCTTGCACAGATGGCCAGTGTCATTGCCCGCACTGCTCAATAAGGCCAGTGAGACCACATCATCTACATTTAGTATAGATGCAGACCTAAGTTGAAAAAATTGGAGCTTAATGTCTCTTAGATGCACCTCAAAATGGTTTCCATAAAGGTTACGGATAAAGAAATAAAGGGTAGCCCCTGCAAGAAAGTTGATCTTCCTTTAATCACATAATTACATTCAAAAACAGAATTTATAACATATTTTTCAACATAACTTTGAAATAATTAAGGGTGATGCAACTTAATGTTACCCTGAAGTAGTGAGAAAAGAATGTGTTATTTCTTGGACTGAGCTCTGACATTACAAGGGTGTTTACACATCATCCTATATTAAGTGGTTGGTGTCTGAATGTGAGAGTTCATCCAAGAATTTGCTGGACAGTGGTCGATATAAGCCTAAAAACGTTCCTGTATAGATGTATATGTTGTGTATACATTGTATACATTTTCAATAATCTGTGTTGGGATTAAAAAAACAAATTGCATGGAACAAAATTACTTGAATTCCTCATGTTCGAGGCACAGAAAACAGAACAACTTGCCATGTTCTTTGAAGAGGCTAGAAATAGACATTGCTATGATTTCTCCAGGACATGATTACAACAGTAAGGCAATGCAGTAGAATGCAATGCACAAAGGAAATCAAATCTGGGATAAAAAAAGGTTAACAACACAGTATACAAGCTGTAATAAAAGAGGTGGTTTGCCAAGATGGAGAGAGGAGATGAAAAGATAGAAAGAAGAAAGGCAAGAAGGGACAGGAGTATTCAAAGGGTTTGTTCAAGCATTTGAAAAGAGAATTTACAACAGGCAGGAAAACAGTATACAGCAGTGGGGCTTTGAAGTGTCTGGCTACGTGTAGGGATGTTGGTGCTTACATGCCTTGATTAGCTGGAAAGAGTTTCACACCCCCCTGCTGTACATGTTGTTGCTGTGATACCCCCACTAAGCAGGGGATGTGGTGATTGTCAGGGACTCAGCTGGAGCTGTCTTTAGAGGTGTGGGTCTAGTGTGTGTATGTGTGTGTGTGTGTGCTTCTCTGAGTAGGCAGATATTGTGTTGATGTGCCTATAAATTTCTACATTGTTTGATGGCGTGCACATTTTTGCATGTGTGAAATGAGCAACCTGAGGATGAGGTGCATCGTTGAGTATAATGTTAAATAAAGTGTACCATGTATGTGTTCATATAGGATTTTTTTGCATGGTTGTGGGCACAGACTGTGGGCATAATTGGATTGACAGCTCCCACTGTGAAGGGTGTAACAGAGTCAACTGGTGTGTGTTCCTAGAGAGCTCCCTCGATGCCCTCTCTTGCTTCCTAAACCTCCCCCTTATTCTTTTTCTCCACTTCCCTCACGCCTCTTTCTGCAGTGATCCTAATCAGGAGAGAAAGGCTGGCGAAGGAACTGCAGCATCTGGTCACTGGGCATCTTTCTCCTCTGGATATACTAATAGAAAGGCTGAGGAGGAATATTCATGCAAATACATGAAACTACAACTTAAGTTTTGATTTATATGGAAAAAATAAATAGGTAACATGAAGCTGTGATATAATCAGCTTTATTTTTTATAAAAGTTTTGATATCTGAATGTCTGGGATTCCCTGTTCTGTGTCATACTCCAAAATTACTCTTTAAACCCAAATATCATGGTTACCTCACACAAGACCTACAACATGAAGCATTTGATAAGGCGAAATCTTTTCTTGCTGAATGCTTAAAACAACAAAAAGTAATGGCATTATACTCTACTCTAATAGCTCTGCTGGATCCCTATTTCTGATTACCACAACTGTCTTCCTTAATTACATTTTTTTTTTTGTCAAGAGCCCCCTGTATGAGACAGGGGGTAAACATTAAGTACTACCTTCCAAAGTATTAGAAATTACCACGGTTAAAGTTGTTTCTGTTTTAAAAAAATGATCCCACCTGTCACATGACCAGTCAAGGAAACGCTGCACATCTTAAAGTATGCAGCTTATTAAAAGGTGGCACTAAGGGCACTTCCCCCATAAAAATTATAGTATAGACTAAATAAACATAGGGTATGAAATAAAAAGTTATTATCACATATCGTTATGCATAAACTATGTCTAAGTTTTTCATTTTAATAATTTCAATTTCATTTGTGTTTACTTTAGTCATATATCTATTCTCTCCAGAAGTGGTCTTCAAAGTATTCTCCCCAACGTCCTGAGTAAAGGTCAGGAACCCCCACTATATACAGTGTTGATGGGGGGCCACTTACCCCTCCTGAGCCGCCAGATGGTGGACTGGAATGTCTTCAAAGCTCCCGAGAAGTTGTTCTCTATGGCATCTCCGAACTCCTCCCATGTCCGATCTTTGCCTAAGCAACAACCAAACCTGCTGAGCCAGCTGATACCTGTTGGCTGTCCCCGGAATCCCACAAGCCAAAAAGGCCTGATAAGACTCCTTTTTCAGCTTGAAGGCATCCCTCACTACTCTTGTCCACAAACAAATTCTGGAATTAACAACTTTGCGACCACAACTCCTGTCTGCCACCTCAACAATAGAGGCATGGAACATTTCCCACTCGGTCTCACAATTCACTCGGAACGCCGTCGAAGTTCTGGTGGAGATTGGAGTAAGACACTACCAAAACACGTTTAGGCCTGCTGGGTCTGACCAGCAACTTCCCCGACCTGAGCCAACTAACCACCAGGTTGTGACCAGTTGAGCGCTTTGCCCCTTTTTCAATGTCCAAAACGATGAAAGTCCGATGAGACAAGTGATACAACTATACAGTCTGCCCCTGCCCCGTCAGTTTACGTGACCTACCACTTTTCAAGATTTACAACTGGACTTGTTGCACAGGTGGCATCCTACCACCGTACAACACTGGAATTTACTGAGATCCTGAGAGTGGCCCAGACTTTAACACATTTTTGTGGAAACAATCTGTACGCCTAGGTGCTTGATTTTCTACAACGGTGGTCATAGAAAAGAGGAGCGAGGAGTTCCAAGCCAGCAGAAAAGTTTCTCGCATCTAATTAGCATTTAAAATATGTTTCTAAGAAATGGTGACAGAGCAGAAAGGGTGAAAAAAAATGTTAATGATTACTTAGGGTGGTTTTCACCCGATTTGAAAAAAGTTTTATTATCTAAGGAGGAATGGAAACAACTTTGCAAATTGCATCTGACATAGTGTCATTTAGAATAACGTGAATCACCAGCTATTTTCAGTCTAACAATAAACCTATGACACTGGACATTGTTCAAGGTATGTAGTAATATTTAAGGTTTACCCAAAGATGAGTGATTCCAGAATAGCTCTCTATATTTTTCACCTACCATGTCATATTTTTTTGTTGTTAAGATTGCTCCACTGTTAGATTAGACATCTGTGACGTGTACTTTCTGGTGACACAACAAAGTTGAGTTTCTTTTATTTTTTTCCAGTAAGTGGAAATTTATGAAAATAACTTAAAATTAGCTTTACTCATTAATGAAAACCTGGTAAATGCTCATATTTCAAGTTCAATTATGTATGACACAACATTAAATCAGATTAATAATAAATTACCAACCTACGTTGGTTCCAATGAAAATGCAGTTAATCAAGAACAAAAGTTGTTTTCTTTACAAATCTTCTTACAAATCTTACTAACCCCTTCCTCTCTCGTATCCTCCTAGTCGAATCTCCTCAGTAACACCAACAAAGTAAATGATTATCCATGGTACAGAAAATGAATAACAAAAGCAAAAAAAAAGATGAAAAAAATAACTTAAACAAACATATAATCAACCAGCACCCTGTCAAAAACAAGCTTAATTTCCAATTGCAGTTTTAGATCTTAATGTGAATTTTCTTCTGGAAGTAGCAATTAGTTTTCAAGGAGAGAGCATTCCAAATATACTCACTATGGAGGAGACAGCCGGGAGACATAAGAGCCATTATAGCACTATATGGCAAGATGATGCCAGTGACAAAAATTTGCTGTATGCACTGACTCCACTACTTTGCCTATGTGCTGTTCTAATTTCTAATACAATTTTGTCCTCTAACAGTCATAAAAGTTATATGCGTTGAAACATACATTCTTTTTATCAAAATGAATGACTATGCACCACTGATTTCTGACAGACATGCTCTGGCTTTCAAACAATCACACAGAACGTTTATCCTTTTAGATTGCCTTTGGACTTTTAAGCTTTGAAATTGTACTTTTACAAATATTCTAGTGCACTGTCAGAAGAGGTATACTAGAAGAAATTCATACATATAGCTACTATAGGATTTGTGACAGATTGTTAAAAAAAAATCCATAAATGTATCAGAAATGGAAAAAGGCCAAATGGGGATAGGTCAACAGTGTCAATCTCAGAGAAAAGTAAAAGCATTTCAAAGTCAGAACTGGCATGCAAAGTGGAGAAAGTAAGCACAACCATCTACAAGAACAAACAAGGGTAAAGAGATACCTGCCGCCAGGTCAACCTTAGAGTTAGTACGTTGGTTCTTAATTTATATATTTTACAAAATTACTGTCCCGCTAGGTCCCTCAGATCAGCTGATCAGCTCCTTCTAAAAGCACCTAGAGCAAAGCGGAAGCTCAGAGGGGACCGAGCCGAAACGGGGGAATGCCCTCCCCCTTTCTATCAGACAGGCCCCTACACTCAGCTCTTTTAAAACGCTTTTAAAGACCCACTTTTTCTCTCAGGCCTTTGAGTGAGACTTTATCTTAGTTGTCTTAATTTCCCTCTCTTACTTGTTTTTTTTTTTCTTTTCTTTTTTTTTTTCTTTTTCCTTTTTTAATCTTTGAGTTTGTCTTGTGTTGTGGTGATAATTGTGTTTTATGATCTGCTCAAATGACCTGTACAGCGCTTTGATTTTATCTTTGGCTGACTGAAAGCGCTTTATAAATAAAGTTGAGTTGAGTTGAGTTGAGTTGAGTTGATATACAGTATATATGTATATATATGTATTGATCAAAGTTTCTTTCCCAAAGATCATGCACAAACAATCTCTCAGTCTATGAAAAATAATATAGTAAAATAGAATTTATAAATAAATAAATAAATAAATAAATACATTTTTAATCTAATCCAGTACAGTGCAATACAAAACAGGGCAATAGCAACCACCAGAGGGCTGAAACATTCAGAGGAAGTATTTCAAGAATATACCAAAGACAGGTGTTGAGGGTTTGTTGGAGTTGTAAAGCAACTGTCCTTGTGTGGGTGGAAAATCAGCTAAGCACAGTTGTTGCCATATTTATCATTGAACTTCCACTGCTACCACCAAAATAAAAGTACAAGGGCATTATTCAAATCAACTTAACACCCCCACTCGCAATTACCTCACCGGATCACAAATAAAAGAAACAAGGATTCGTACCTTAATGAATTAATGATAAATATAACTTTACACCTTCAGATACCAGTTGGGCTCTGCTTGAACCTTTCCAGTTTAAGCGTAATGGCTGGTTTTGTAAATACACCAGCAAAATGCTCAGTTATTCCAAGAACAATTTTTATAGTTGATCATTTCACTTACAAAGTCATATTTTATGAACTTTTTATATCCACTGTATTGATATTTGTCCATACCTTTGAGTAACTGCAATTGAAGAACTGTTATAATTTCTTTGTGTCTGATGGCCAATCTGTATCGCAATACACCTTCAATCCTAGTCCCTCTGTCTTGTTTCCTTTGAACATAGTTTGTGATCTAATGTACCTTTAAAATATCTGAACACATGTTTTACTTTGTTCCAGTGGTCTCGGCTTGGCACAGAGAAGTGCTGAGATAACTTACTAACCACAAAGCTCAAGTCTGGTGCAAGTGGATGAGTAATTATTAGATTTTTTTGGGATGAGTACATTTTTGCTTTTCTTTATTTTCCTGAGAGTGAAATCAAATTTCAGTCACATGGTGTCTCTTTAGACTTGCAATAAAATTTAGCGTGTGAGCGAGTGTTGAGTATATTTCAGATATTTCAAGTAGTTTCCTCGCATATCTCTCCTGTGACATTTTAATTTAATCTGCCTAAAATCTGTTCCTAAGAAATGTTCAAGCTTTCCTTGGTCTTTCATTTTTAACCTTTTAGTGAGCATATCTTTCACCCTGTTTGGCACATTTTCACAGTTAGCTGTTATTATCAGGTCATCCACCCAAATGATTGAGGTTACCTTTGCGTTCTGTCTTTCTTTTGTATACACAGTTGTCAGCAGGATTCTGAGCAAAACCATTTTTGACCGTGTGTGCAACATTGCATTCCAGTTTCTACTGACTGCTTAAGGCCTTACAGGGATTTCTGTATCACGTATGCTTTATTTTTACAATTTTTTGTCTTTTTCTTATAGCCTACTCAGTATTCCATGTAGATTTTACCATCTGTTGGAGCATGCAAGTAGGCTATTTTTACATCCATTTGATGCAAGATGTGATTCTGCTGTGCATCTTTTTGCATAACTCTCATGCTTGTTATATCGATCGTGTATGGGAATATTTTTTTGTCGTCCATTCTTTGTTTTGACTGTATCCTTTGCTACGAACCTTGCCTTGAACTTGTGAGTTCCATCACTGTCTGTCTTGATTGTGTAGATCTATTACCCCGCATTGTTTGCCTTGTGGCAGATGGGTGAGTTGGAAGGTCTCTCTCCTCCAGTGATTCCACCTCCTCATCCATGGCTCTCTTCCACTGTTTTGCCGTGGATGATGCTATTGCTTTCTGGTATGTTAAAGTGATGTCACACACTTCTCAATGATATTATAAGTCAAAACTTGTGGGCATTTTGTCCTTCACATCATCTGTCTCAAAGTCTTGAAGGTATGCTGGTTTCTTTGTTTGTTCTCTGTGGATTTTTCCTTGTCGTGGTTTGTGTGGTCACATCGCTCGTAAGTTTCTTGGATTCTTGTTCACAAATAAGGGTAAGGCAGATTGAGATATGGGTCGTATTGGGTCGAAATCCACAGGAACGAGGGTGCTGAACTAATCAGTAGCTGAGAGAGAATATCCCAGAGGGATGGTGTAATGGTAAAGCAATTCTCAGTTGCCACTGTAATATGATTCAATTTAACCCATGTGTAATTAAAAACGTTCAAAAATAATTTGTGAAGTAATTTAGACTATATTTACATTTACAATGATGTCCTAGAGAGGACACATTTCAGCTTCTCGTAATGCGCTGCAAGGACAATGTTGTTCACACAGCCCATATGTACTCTTACTTTTGATGGAACAGTGAGGCAACGTCAGACTTAGGTGTTCTTGCTTTGCTGTGTCGCAGCAATTTGCCAAATTAGTTACTTTTGCAGTGTCAGCCTATTCTTTTAGCACTGCCAGGTAATACTTTTTTTTGTTTCTCATAGCCTGAAATAGTGTTTTGTGGGGATGTACACTGTGTGAATCGTGTTGTGAGAGAGCCCCTTATGTATGGTGTTGATTTACAATATTGCCTGCAAATGCCGGCATCAATAAAGATACTGATAAGCTCTTTGGTGAGTGCTGAAGCTGTGGAACTAGTAAGAATTCGGAAACGCCATCCCAACTCTGAAATCTGCTGAATTAGAAGGAAGCATATTTAAACAGAGTTTAAAATATGGTTAATTTCTCTTCCTGTATTCCCAATTTAAGGTCTTATTTCTGAAAAGGTAGATCATCTGTGCACCCCTGATGTCACGCCTGGGGGAATGTCTCGTCTTGATTACCTATTGTGTACACCTGGGGTTTCCCTCCCTCATGTGTTTAAATAGTCCTCGTTTCCCCTTGTCTGGTGCGGGGTCGTTCTAGTCTTCTTGTCTTGTC
>CAJRST010014446.1:8365418-8403836 GCA_907169785.1 Menidia menidia | reverse complement strand
CTTGTTCCCCTCATCTCCGCACCTGAGTCCTCCCGTCAACACCCACCTCCCTGACACCTGACTCCTCTAACTTATACATTTAATGCTTCATACTTGGATTCAAACGCAAGGTGTGATTGGTTTATACTCCCAAAAGTTCTCCCCTGCAGTGGAAAAAAAAAGGTTTGTGCACAGGTCCCCAAATTAATGGTAATCTGAAGAAGGCAACATGAAGGACAGACAACAGGCATAAAAAAACATATACTAAACGAGATTGTCTAATTAGGAGAGTTTGTTTGTAGAGGAAAATAGGAATATACAGTACATTGTTCAAAATATGTGGACAGAAATCCAAAAGTCCCTGCTGAGGCTTAGCAATCAAACCATCCAAAGAGATTTAAATATTTGCCCTACTATTTTTAACCTTTTTTCTATTTATGCTCCTGTTTTGCAGTGCACTTATTTATAAACATACTTCATAGAGTGTGTGTGAGCATGTATGACTGTTTGTGTTCATTTCAGCACCACCTGCATCCCAGCTACCTCTCTCCTGCAGATTTTCCACTTAACATGATAGAAATGCCTTTGGCCATGAATAACACATTTAATCTTCACTGTACTGAAGGCAAAGTATTACATGATCAGTTTCCTTTGCCAGGACATGGAAAAAAAATTGAAAAAAACTTCCTGTTCCTTTAGAAGGCAGAAGCCACAGAAGGAGCATTATTTTAGGAATTGAAATAAAATGCTTGAATATACAAAAAATAAGATCAGCATAACAAAAAAAACAAAAGGAGGTTGAGAAATAAGCAGCCGCAGCAGTCAGTAATGATTTGTGTCCCCTCCAGAATCACGGTTGTTGGTAAGGAAGTGTGCATTCGTGTGTACATGCCTGCACATATGTGTGTCTGTGGATGTCAGTGCATATGTGTGTCTTAAGGCTGAGTGTGGAGCAGCTAATGGAGTGCTGATTGCCTGGCAGTGAGCAGGCATCAGTGTGTAATTGCCGTTCTGTGGTGTAACGGCTCTAAAATGAAGACACATTTCACATTAGATCACTGTTCCCATAGTATGGATGCAAATGCAAGTTGCGGTGGAGGTTTAGATTGTGAATGTAATCTTTCATCTACTGTATATGGAGCAATTTTTTTTTTTTTATTGAGAGCTGAGAGCTAAAAATACAATGACACTTACACCTTACTTGACTCGCCTGCGTAATTGCAAGCTAAAGTATGCCATCACACTTTAGGTTCTGAGCTCAGTAGCCTAAAATGTTGTCGTCAGCACAATGTGAAGCTGTTAAAATAGATAGAAACAAACAAAAGAAAAAGTTAAAACCAAAAGGTAGGGTTAGAGTATATATATATATATATATATATATATATGACAGGGTACTTCTCCTGATGACCACAGCTCCACGTTATTGAGGCTTCATATATATAGATCTCAGACGATGACAGGTGGATGTTACTGTTTTATTTTTCCTGCAACACAGCAGACGACACAGCAACGGCGTGGGTAAAACAGCAGTCTCGCGGGACAATTAAGACCTAACACGTGAGGCGAAAATAGCATAGAAGCTAAGTTAGCTTCAGCAACAAAGTTTCTAATTAACTAAATACAGGCTCGAAATTTATAGTGAGCGCTAACACAACACACAGAGCAATGCCACACCTCAGAAAACAAAATATGAACTCATTAAACACTCGCAAAATCAATAACGTCCCAGACCGTGCGAGAGCACATCTTACCCGTATAAATCCTCTCGCCGCTGTGGCGTTCCCCACGTACCCACTACGTCAGTAGGTGGCGGTGTTGCGCCTGGTTTTACATAATTTAACCTGAGCTCTTCTACTCTGTTACATATACATATATATATATATATATATATATAGAGAGAGAGAGAGAGAGAGAGAGAGAGAGAGAGAGATTGATTTTTAAAAACTCATTTATTCACTCAGGAACATTCAACATAGGAACATTCAACGCAACATCAAATTAGCACCTTCATAAATGACAGTTCAGAATCATTTACAGTAAATAAAACACCTTCATAATCCCAAATATTCTGAAAAATATTCAGTTCATCCATTTCTAAATAATATTTATATTCTAACATCACTGTTGCTCTCACCATACTGTTAAAATTTTTTACACAATCAATATTCTGTTCATTGTTAATTTTAAATTTTCTACTCAAATATGTTGCAAGCTTTGCTTGACTAAGAAAAAAATGTAACAACCGTCTAATTTTCTTTTTTCTTTTGCCATATGAAAACCCAAAAATATAAGACTGTTCTGTAAAACTTTCACCAAATAACTTCCAAATATCTCCCAGTAACGAAAATAAATCCACTAGTCTAGAACATTGTACAAAACAATGAAAGATAGTTTCTCTTAATAAACAAAAGGGACATTTATCTGAAACAGCAGGATTGATAATAGAAACAAAAGCATTAACCGCAATAATACCATGCAAGATTCTCCATTGTAAATCCCTAACATTTTTAGTCAATGGTGGCTTGTAAAGTAATCCCCATACAGGCTTCACCTCAAAACCAACTTTAAAATAATCTCTCCAATGAGTATCTAATTTATATTTTAATTTTATTTTGTTCAAAGCTTTAACACATTTCATATATATTATCTTTCCATTCACAGAATCCAAAAGTGTCCATTCAATTTTTCCTTTCTCTAAGAAAATTCCAGGGCATTCAAGGTCTTTCATTTGTGGCTTAAAACACAGTTTAAAGAAGGGATCTGTTTTATCAGGGAGAGGAGAAACCAAAGGCTTTCAAACTATTCCATAAATATTGGTGCTCCACTCGATCAAAAGCCTTTTCTTGGTCAATAGAAATCAGACCAAAGTTTAAACCCAATAAATTAGAGACGTCCAAATAATCCCGAATTAATGTTATGTTATCTCTTATTGATCTGCTGGGGATGCAATAAGACTGATCAACATTTATGACTTGATCAATCACTCTTCTCAATCTGCATGCCAGAACTTTTGAGAAAATCTTGTAGTTAGTGCACAACAGACTAACAGGTCTCCAGTTCCTTATTTTGTAAAGATCACCCTTCTTAGGGATAAGAGTGAGCACAGCTCTTCGACAGATAAGGGGTAACATTCCCCTTGCCACACTATTATTAAAGACTTCCAACAGATCTTCACAGGCCAACGCGATTTATAAAATTCCACAGGTAGGCCATAGGCTGAAGCCTGTATCGTTAAGTTTCGCTCCACTTATTGAGGGACTACTAAATGACACCTGCAAAAAAATCTTTAGTGCATTTTGAGCTCATAACCAAAAGTTCTCCAATCGCTTTGCGCCAGTATTTTTACAATACTTACTTAAAAATGTAACTATATCGGTAGCCTGATCACACCGGTAAAGTACGCTCGAATCAAGCCACCTAGCCGTTAGCCAATCAGAGCGCGTCCTTCAGGTGCGCTCTCCCATTCAGAGGCGAGAACAGAAGAACAACAACAAACATGGCTGCTCCCGTGGAGCTGCGCGTTCCCGTTGATCAGACAAAAAACGCAAGAAAAATTAGGATTATATATGCATCACACACATATAATCGGTAGACAAAGAACGGACACAGCCACTAACAGTTGTTCGTGGAAGAAGCTGGTCGTATGTGCCCGTAAGTGTATGGACGGAGTTGACCGCACGTTGGCGTAGGGACACAAGACAAAGAAAGGTAAATTGGTCCAAGCAGAAACTATAAATACTGGTGATTAGATCATTTGCAGACAGCATCTTTGTTTGTGGCTTATAATCAAAAGCTAAAGTAATACATTTGTTGTTAAAAAAATGCATGTGTAATTGGTGCCAGCCCTAGCCTTCATTATGAAGTAGGCGTATGAAGGCTATGTGTAGGGCCTCAATAATAATAAAAGGCATTATTATGAACTTGAAGTGATGATAGGCAATTAATTGATTTGTCAAATAATGGTTAGATTTTAAATTTGTCACCCAACTACCAGTTCAGTCTGGTAAAACAGAGAAAATTTATTTGATATTATTTGTTGGCAGCTGGTTTATGATTGAACTTTAACTCTCTTTTTGCTAGGGAGTTTGGTTAAAGCAGCTGAAGTGAAAATGGACGAATCCATCCTCAAGGATGTACGTGGAAAAGATTGTGTCGCAATTGAAGTCCGGTAGCACAAACGGTGCTACAAAGAAAGTTCAATTCAATTAAATTTTATGTATATTGATACTAATGATAATGATAGGAGTTATGACAGAAATAACACAATGCAGAGTAGTAACAGACCAGGAACACGGGGGCAGCAGGAAACTCCCAATCACAGATCCAGCTTCCACAGCTCTAGGAACACCTGCAGGAAGTGATAGGAGGAGACTCCTATCCCTCCTATGATTTTGATGATTCATAGTTTCTTTGTATTTTCTATTGTAATTCTCAAGTCGTAACAACCCGACGGGATCCTAAAAAGTTTAACATCTCAAGGCTTGCTGGGTCCAACAAAAGTAATTGTTTAAAAACAGAAATGTCTTTGTGCCTTCTTTAATTCCCTGTACATTTCCATATTAAGTCTTGCCTCAGAGGAGTGAATTCACAACCCTCGGGTTAGCTGATTGAAACTATTTCATTTCTGAAAACCAATTTGAATATTTGTCCATAGTAAACTGAATTTTGTAGTGAATGTGAAAAAAACAATCTTGTAGCTTATAAATAAGAGTTCATTTTTTAATGTTGTGATATTAATACTTTCCATTGTTCTTATAAATAATCAATAATTATGATTATTATTCTTCCTATTGTTATGAGGCATCTGAAAACTTTACCCCTTTTCAAAATCATGTTATCATTGCTATTGCCATTTGTCAATAGTTACTGAGTGGAGATTTATAAATGGTTAGAATCGGTCTTTATAATTATATATGTACATGTATAAAATTTTGGGGATATAAACTTTGGCATGCTTAGTGCTTGGTAGAATTGTTCAAAAGTAATTGAAAAATTATATGTAGGCTTCTTATTCTGTTTCAGTTTTTCTGAAGATGATTAATTCTCTCTGTAAATATTCATAAATGTTGCAACAAACAGAAGAAGTAACTCTTGTTGGTGTGGGGATGGAGTGGTGGTGGTGGTGGTGGGGGGGTTGTTACTATTATTTTTGTTATTATTTGTTCATTAATTCCATGATTGCTTAAGTTGATATCAAATCAATTGAATAAACAGTATAAATTTACTTGAAGATTCTTCTAGTTTTTATTGTTATTTCCGAAAATTTTGCTTCCAATATTGTAACTGGTCTGCTAGGTGATAAAATTCACACCACTTTAAATAGTTATTAATTAACCAGACACAAAGGGATATCTTTCTATTAGAGTTTTTCAATTTAAAATTCAAAGAATTGCAATTTTCATGTGCAATAAATATATATTTTGGGAAATTGTGAAATTGTTAAAAAGTGTATGTTTTCATTTAGAATAACTCCGTACTTAAAGCACGCAGAACATTGCCGCTTTAGAAGCTCTGAGTAAGTATGAATGTCTGTGGGAATCAAAACTTTGAGTACAATCGCATTAATAATAAAAAAGTTACAAGGGTTTGAAAATGGTAGAAGACCCAAAATCGTCACTTTTTTGGGTAAACTGCCACCTTTGGCACCCATTTTCTCAAATACTGGCAGGAATCCCATGGAGAACTTTTTTTCCCAGCTCCAGTACATATTCAAGATTGGAAAAGTGCTATCAAAAGTAGTCCCCAGGTTAGTGGAGCGAAATCCTATTTCTAGCCACATTTTGAGCTTCAGCCTATGGCCTATATTGTAACTGGTTTGCTAGGTGATAAAATTAACACCACTTTTCATAGTTATTAGTTAACCAGACACAAAGGGATATCTTGCTATTAGAATTTTTCAATTGAAAATTCAAAGAATTGCAATTTTCATGTGCAATAAAGATACATTTTGGGAGATTGTGAAGTTGTTCAAAAGTGTATGTTTTCATTTAGAATAACTCCGTACTTAAAGCACGAAGAACATTGCCGCTTTAGAGGCTCAGAGTAATTATGAATGTCTGTGGGAATCAAAACTTTGAGTACGATCGGCTTAATAATAAAAAAGTTACAAGGGTTTGAAAATGGTAGAAGACCCAAAATCGTCACTTTTTGGGGTAAACTGCCACCTTTGGCACCCATTTTCTCAAATACTGGCAGGAATCCCATGGAGAACTTTTTTTCCCAGCTCCAGTACATATTCAAGATTGGAAAAGTGCTATAGAAAAGTAGTCCCCAGGATAATGGAGCGAAATCCTATTTCTAGCCACATTTTGAGCTTCAGCCTATGGCCTAAGGCAGGCCATCCATTCCTGGAGCTTTGCCATTTTCCATGCTCAGCAGCGCCTCCTGCAGTTCTTTCAACGTTAGAGCATGCCCCAAAATGACATTATCTTGATCCGACACTTTTGGTAAATCATTAAGAAACTCTTCTATAATCACAGAGTCTTCTCTAAACTCACTGGCATATAACGTTGAAAAAAAGTCCACAGCTCTTTTCCGTAGTTCAGTGGGACCTGTCAACTCTTTTCCACCTTCAGAACGAAGGCAATGAATGAGACGATTTTGTCCATTTTTCTTTTCCAAACTGAAGAAGAATTTTGAGGGAGCATCCATTTCAAAAACATTTTGAAAACGTGAACGTGCCAGAGCTCCCTGCGCTCTAAGCCCAAGCAGATCAGTCAGAGCAGCTTTTTTTCGTTTGAGCGCCTGAACATGGCCTCGACTTCCTGTGGACTCGCAAAAACTCTGGAGATCCACAATTTTAATCTAATTCTTCAATAGATTTTACCATTTCTCTTGTAACATTGTATGTGTATTGATTACAAAACTGATGAATTTTAATTTTACCAATATCCCACCACTGCTGTATAGATGCAAACTGACATTTTAAAAGTCTCCATTGTTTCCAGAAAAAAGAAAATCCTTTTTTAAAACAACCATCATTTAACAAGACAGTATTGAAATGCCAATATGCACTTTTTGGTCTAAAATTATTTAT
This sequence comes from Menidia menidia, assembly GCA_907169785.1. Classification (NCBI taxonomy): domain Eukaryota; kingdom Metazoa; phylum Chordata; class Actinopteri; order Atheriniformes; family Atherinopsidae; genus Menidia; species Menidia menidia. Next base: position 8,396,821 of record CAJRST010014446.1, on the reverse strand, counting down.
AAACACATTTCCTATGACCATACAATGATCAGAAAAGCCCACTGGACACAAAGTGCATGATCTAAATATTTGTAAATGATGCCCAAAACAATAAAACCTATCTAATCTTGCAAAAGTAACATAATTCTCTTTACAATGAGCTCAGGAATATTGCCTTATATTTCCATTTTTAAGAAGCCACACATTAGCTAAATCATAAGTTTCAATAATACATTTCAAAATTTTCCTTGAATGTATATGTGGCTCCAAATGATTTCTATCTAAATCATCTATTGTACAATTAAAATCCCCTCCTAAAAATAAGTAATCTGTTGACACGCAATTTAATAGTGTATTTGCTAACTTTTCTAAGAAAACACAAAGTTCACCTGAATTCACAGGAGCATATACATTCAGTAAAATAAATATTCTATTTTCATACTTAACAATCTTCCAGATATAACATTTTCAATTTCTATAGAAACTGGAAGAAAATTCCTTGAGAAAAGAATAGCAACTCCTGCACTTAGTGACGTTTTATGACCATTCTTTCTTCCAATCAACCTCATTGTCAACATCACTATGAGTTTCTTGAGCAAAGGCTATGTCAATTTCTTTAGATTTTAGAAGTTAAAAAAACAGCCCTTTTTTTACCATCTCTTGCAACGTTTAAGTTTAAAGATGAGATTTTAAAACAGCTCATAATAACACAAAAAAATATCCAAAGAAAAAAGAAAGTACAGCGTTCAATCTGCTGTTTTTTTAACTTTCATGTAACTCACTCAATTCAAACTCTGACTTTTTGCACCAGTTTTCGAAGTCTGTATACTTCAGTGTCCCTTAACCCATCAGATGTCCTTTGTCTCATTAACCATTTAACTGAGTCCACAAACAATTTTCTATTTGGAAAAAAATCGTCTATGACTACATCTCTTTTTCCTTTTGTTACTTCCAAAAATCTTCTTATCTGTTCCAGACTGTAACCATTAGTACTCTGACCATCAGGAATAGAGGAATCAGAAGATTCTCTATCACTATCAGAATCAGTTAAAGCCTCTGATTCACTTTCTTTCTCACCATTTTCTTTTAACTGAGTCTTTTTAGGTTTTACCCTTTAGATTCTTTACATTTTCTTTTAGTCTTTGGTACTTTAAAAACACTTTCATCATCCCTGATCAAATTTTCTCCATTATGAACTAAGTCCTCAACATCCATTTCATCATGTAATCCTTCTTGTGTTGCCATTTGACTCCCCCCTTCACCAGAAGTATTCACATCGTCAATGTTACATTCTGAAACATCGGACTGTTTTTCTTCTCCTGTTGAAACTCCTTCCTCAACATTAGTTTCTAGAGCTCCTTCCCTAGCAGCAGCCACCGAAGCTCCCTCCTCAGCTGCCCCCACTGTAGCGCCATTGACAGTATCCGCTGATGTCTCTGGCTCTGGATTTTCGTTAATCTGAACAGTCTCTTTTTGAATATTTTCAGGGCAATTACGAACTGAATGGCCCTCCTGGTTGCATCCAAAACACCTCATAGTTTCCGTTGTCGCAAAAATAGTGTAATCAAAGCCGTCAACTTTAAATTTCATCACTATGCTCAGTTCTTCAATATCATTTTAAAGAATCATAAACACTTGTCTTCTAAAAGACACAACGTGTTTCAACTTTGATGATTTGCAACCTGACGGGATCATTTTCATTGTCGACACGACCTGACCGTGACGTGACAATTCTTTCAGTAACACATCATCGCTGATGAAAGGTGGCAAATTAGACAAAATTATCTTCTTAGCAGGGTTCATTAAAGGAAAAACAGTAGTTTGCATACTTCTCAAAACAATTCCCCTCTCAACTACGCAGTTCACCTTCTCAATCGAGTCCAAAAACATAACCACTGCATTGTTCATCCTGGACGCTGCCCTCACACTTTCGCACCCAACAAGTTCCCCAATTGCCAAACCACACTCCTCTACCGAACAGTCCACGCCAACTGGTATTTTAATACCATGTCGACGAGAAAGGCTCCTAAAGCCTGAAGCACAGTAACTTTTCCCGGCCATCTCACCAAGCTAAAAAGCTTGGTGCTGCCGGAAAAAAAACGTATTAAACACCAGTGAAAACAGAATATATTAAAGTACAAAACAAAAGAAACACTACCGTGAAAAGTGAAGTTTAAACCTTTAGAAAACCTCGCACTCGTTCTCCGTCCACTCCCCACATGCAGCAAACGCTCGCACATGCGCACTCTAGAGAGAGAGAGAGAGAGAGAGAAATTCAGAAGCTGTAGATTTAAGAAATATGGTCCTCTTATCCAACACGTCTATTTCAAATAAACTATTTGTAGCTTATAAAATATATAATATATATATATTTTTATATATAAAAACATATAAATATGTGCCTGAAACTCTGGCCATTGAAAAAAAAAAACATACACATTAATTCATTTTAGGTAATCCGATACATTTTCTGACACTTGAAGCTCAGCTGCTGACATGCAACTTCTTGATTCTTTTGCCTTTTTAAAGTAAAATTTAATTTTCTACGGTTTTGTCTCTTTTTTTATCAATGCGGTTGTGTTCTAACTCATACTGCAGTTCGTAGGACTGTTACAGATGCCCTAGGAAACAATTCTTTGACACAGACAAAATGTATATATTTCCAATTACTCATATCAGCAGTTCTTAAGCTTACCAGTCAGCTCTAGTCGGGTCCCACAGCACTGACTTGTAGGCTTTCGGTTATGATAAGGACCTTGTCATACTTTTGACTCCAAACATAGTACAGCTGGTGAAAAAAAAAGTAAACTGATAAAAAAGTTTCTGAATCAAACGGGTTGATTCCTGCAATGGTTACAGGTTAATAGCTGTGTGTGCCTCCTCGGTGTTGGCATCAAGTAGATCGTAGTAGAGTACTTTGTAGTCTCAGATAGTGTGTGTGTGTATTTATAGTGTGCATAACTTCATGATCTGTCAGTGTAATTCAGATTATTGTACTTGATTAAGACTGATGAATTCCACTTATGCGCTTACTTTACTATTTCTGCGAGACCAATGATTAAACTCTATCACAATCTATCTGATTCATTGCAGGATTAGCTTTATGTTATCTCTCTAGTTAAATTAAAACATTCACATTTACAGCTAATTACATTCACAAAGCAATCAAATATACTGCAATTCTAGTTTCTTAGAATAGCCATACCACTCACCTTCATGAGCACAACGTTACAGACTTTTTACAGGAATTTTCAAGAAAAACACTTTGAAAATCGATTTTATTTGGTGGCATCAAGAAAGCTTGATTCCCTCCTGGCAAACCAAATGACCTGAGAAAGTTGGTATGAGAAACACAAACTTGTGAAACATAAACAGCTTGAAATTTTTACAGGCGCAAGTGTGAAAACAGCATGTTAAACATGCCCATTACATGGTACAATGATGCAGCTGTCAGTTACATGGGCAAGCGTGTGTTTAATATGTGCGGATGGAGAACTGTTGTTTTGCCCATCATCAAAGTTGATGTCCTTTTTCAAGATTCTAGACTCAAGAAGCTTTAGTTGCAAGTTACAATAAAAAGTGGAGGTAGTGAATGAAATTAGAATAAAATAAGCTGATTTAAATAACAAGGTATCTCAACTAAATACAAGAAAGTTACCAAATTAACAGAATAACCATTTGTAGGATGGTGTTAATATGCATGTGTGCAATGCTCAATTTGCAATTTAGCAGCCTCAATGAAATACCATATTTACAAACAAGTTATTTGGATAAGTGACATCGGATAAGGTGACAATTTGGCCTCAGGATGGAATGTTTTACCACTTCCAGCATGAGGAAGCCAGGAACCTAGAGAGAACCCACATAGACACAGGAATAACATGCAAACTCCACACAGAAAGGTCCCTGTCCCCAAAGGAGTCAAAACAGGAACCCTTTGGCTGTGAGGCAACAGTGCTAACCACCACACCAACCCGTTTTTTTGTTTGTTTGTTTTTTATTGCTCCAAATTACAATAATTGTATTACAATGCACATGGTAAAGATACAGTCCAATTCAAGCCAGTTGTGATTTCAGTTTTTGTGACACAAAATGAAATTAAATTAATTATCTGTGGTAAGTTAATGACGGCAAACTAATGTTTTAATTAGGCTTTGCCAACCAATAAATAACAAAGATTTCTCTTTTTACAATGGCTTGGCTCCTGTAGTTTTCATAAATGAAAATATGGGTTGTGTGACCTCGCTTTTCTGAGGCTGCAGATTAAAGGAAAAATCTTCAAGCTGTATCCTTTTTTATGTATATTTTTGTATATTTCAAAAATATCTCACAATGTCTTTTCTGAGGGTGAAAAAAAAAAAAAAGATTTTTAGTAGAACGGTATTTTACTGCCTTGTGCACCAGTTGAGAAACGTTAGCCCTTATGTGTATTTTTGTATGGAATCGCATTTCCCAGTTGGTTATCACACCTACTTTATTGCTTTAAGTGAAAAAAAATAGCTGGTTTATCTCCTGTGAAAAGAAACATATGATCTATTAACAATAATCTATCTTTGGCATCTTAACTTTAATCCCTCTGAGCCTCATATGATCCTTTTCACAACATATACAGGGGTTGGACAATGAAACTGAAACACCTCTCATTTTAGTGTGGGAGGTTTCATGGCTAAATTGGACCAGCCTGGTGGCCAATCTTCATTAATTTCACATTGAACCAATAAGAGAAGACTGTGAAGGTCCAATTAGCATGGTAAGAGCACAGTTTTGCTCCAAATATTGCAACGCACACAACATTATGGGTGACATAGCAGAGTTCAAAAGAGGACCACTTGTTGGTGCACGTCTTGCTGGCGCATCTGTGACCCAGACAGCAAGTTTTTGTGATGAATCAAGAGCCACAGTATCCAGGGTAATGTCAGCATACCACCAAGAAGGACGAACCACATCCAACAGAATTAACTGTGGACGCAAGAGGAAGATGTCTGAAAGGGATGTTCGGGTGCTAACCCGGATTGTATCCAAAAAACATAAAACCACGGCTGCCCAAATCACGGCACAATTAAATGTGCACCTCAACTCTCCTGTTTCCACCAAAACTGTCCGTCGGTAGCTCCACAGGGTCAATATACACGGCCGGGCTGCTATAGCCAAACCTTTGGTCACTCGTGCCAATGCCAAACGTCGGTTTCAATGGTGCAAGGAGCACAAATCTTGGGATGTGGACAATGTGAAACATGTATTGTTCTCTGATGAGTCCGCCTTTACTGTTTTCCCCACATCCGGGAGAGTTACGGTGTGGAGAAGCCCCAAAGAAGCGTACCACCCAGACTGTTGCATGCCCAGAGTGAAGCATGGGGGTGGATCAGTGATGGTTTGGGCTGCCATATCATGGCATTCCCTTGGCCCCATACTTGTGCTAGATGGGCGCGTCACTGCCAAGGACTACCGAACCATTCTGGAGGACCATGTGCATCCAATGGTTCAAACACTGTATCCTGAAGGAGGTGCCGTGTATCAGGATGACAATGAACCAATACACACAGCAAGACTGGTGAAAGATTGGTTTGATGAACATGAAAGTGAAGTTGAACATCTCCCATGGCCTGCACAGTCACCAGATCTCAATATTATTGAGCCACTTTGGGGTGTTTTGGAGGAGCGAGTCAGGAAACATTTTCCTCCAGCAGCATCACGTCGTGACCTGGCCACTATCCTGCAAGAAGAATGGCTTAAAATCCCTCTGACCACTGTGCAGGACTTGTATATGTCATTCCCAAGACAAATTGACGCTGTATTGGCCACAAAAGGAGGCCCTACACCATACTAATAAATTATTGTGGTCTAAAACCAGGTGTTTCAGTTTCATTGTCCAACCCCTGTATATCATGTTTATTCTACTACTCTGTTCCCTGATAAATATCATAATCAGGTTGTTAATTGTCACATATACAATCATCACTGTGAAGTTAAAGTCTAAATCAAAGATAGTATCTGATGCTTGTCTTATTTTACTTCTCGCTTTGAAAAAAATATGTATGAAAATCAAAAGTAACAACATTTTGTTTTTAAAAAGTACGTATTTGATCCAATCAAAGCATTTTCCTCTTTTACACAACTTTATCCAAGTTTTTCTTTTCCGTGGCCTCATCTGACAGTGACTGAAGCCACAGTTGTGACAGTGCCAGAGGCCACACTGTTCTGTTCGTCCCACACAGTGATATGCCCCCCCCAGACACACAAACACACGCACACACACACACACACAAATCTCCCCACCCCCTCACCTGCTCCCCCTGCTCTCTTTCTGTCAAAGCTAATAGACACCTGGGCAAGACAAGGGGTCAACCTGACCACCAAGCATGTTGGCCCCCTTCCACCTTTTGATGGAGTGTGGGTGAGTGTACAGCTCCTCAATGCAATTGGTGAGTGTTTTGGGCTTATGTATTTTCTAATTCAGGCCCATTTATTAGACAATAGATTCAATTTGTGTCCGTTATTTTAAGAAAGTTTTCAAATGACACAATACGCAGTTCATTTTGACACAGAACTTCATAAAAATATTATCAATGGATGTCTCTATCACGGTGAAGACAATAGTATCAGTTTCCTAAACTTTCAAAAGCTGTAGAAAAATAGGAGGGGAAAACATTTTCTTATGTACAGATATTGTACATTTGATTATTATTGATTATTCATTTTAAGTATTACAAATAGGATAAACATAAAGAAGAGAGCAGTTTTTAATGTGTATACATGAAAACATTTGTTTTCCTATGAAATGTAATATAGAGCAAAACTCATCAAGTAACTGTTTTTTGTTCATTAACCATATATTCAAATATATATTATCAAAAATATATTATTCAAAGTTGGCTTAATAGAACAAGGATTAATCTTAAAAACTACAGTAACATACTTAAACTGTGATCCGTATGAAGGAGCATCACATTTTCACTGAGGTTAGCTTAAGGGTTAAGCTAATGTATTAAATGTAAGATTTATTTTTAGTCTAGCTGACAACCTAGGAGAGTTAGAAAGTCAGTTAAACAACGTGCCTTTAACCATCCCAGCTATCTCTAACTAGACTTGACTGAAATATCTGCATCATGATCTTAGATAGATTAGAAACCTATTTAATAACTGTGAGGCATGAGGTGGTTGTACAGTAAGATCTTAGATTTTGTCCAATGTCTTTGATAAAAGGGTAATAATACAATAAAGTAGATATTTTTCAAATATGCCTGAATTGCCATCTCCTGTTGATGTACTTTTATGAAGACAAACAATTTCTGCTTTGAATGTATTCAGGGGCCGTTGTTAAATCTCGTCAAATTGTTGGCAGTATAAAAACTCCATCAGAGTTTGATTCAAGGAGTAAACACAAAATTGTTCATATGCACAGAAAGAAAATGCAGTTATGAACATTCAGTATCGCCAAAGATATTTTTATCATATTAAAGAAAGATCCTACTTGTGGCACAAATTTAACCTTTTAGTGATGACCTACCTATATGCTACACTGACATCTGTCTCTCAAAGCCAATTAAATAATTCAATGCTTGGCTAGCAGGAATGTGGTTTTCTCAAAGAGGCACAGAAAAACATGACTGGCATAGTCTTTTAAGACGTGAGAAGTGTCACTTACTAATCACCAGCAGCTACACAGAGCCAATCTGTAGAATAAAGTGTTTTACTCATGGGCACAGTGATAGTTTAAAGAGCGCAGCGGATTTTCCGTACTCATTTTCTGTTACCATTTTTGGATTCTAAGATGCCTCAGGTCAAGTCTGCATTTCTAATCTGCTGTGGGGCTCCTGCTTCATCACAGTCTCTCTCACTTCCAGTCAACTAGCAGTTATTTCCCCTCCCTGGGCCAGACAGATGGAAGAATTCAGAAATAAAAGACTCAGTATTTACCATATCATTTACTAGCACTTGTACTGGCTTCCTTTGCTGTGCCATTTAAAAAATTGTCCCCTTACTGTTTTAAATGTATATGTATCTCTACATATGTGCAGGATCATCTTTGCAAGGCATGTGTGTGTGACAGTCTAATATTGAGAGTCTGTAATTAGGAGAAGATTATGGAAGTAGCAGACGACACAATCCAGTCTTTGATGGGATTAAACACTCAACCAAATCACAAATCATCTCAGCTCTACTATTCACAAGGTTTTACCTAATTTACCAGTTTATGGACTCATCTGAACGCATCCATAATAGTTTTTTTTTCCTTACAACAGTCGTCTCTCAGAGTTTGTTCCCACAACAGTTAATTATCACTCCTCAAATAGTCATCAGGGAACATTGACCTTTCTTGTCAGTGTATTTTGTTTTATTGAGACACTTGTGTTTCTTGTTTCAGCAATGTTTATCCATTAATGAGATTGGAAATTTGCCTTTTTAATTGTTTGGCTAGTTAGCTAATTATTCTTACTTCAGTCATTGTATTGGTGTTTGGTGGTGCATTTCAAGACCATCTGAATGCAAAAATTCCCCATAATTTTCTTTACAGTCTAGTTACAGTATCGTATCCACTCAACTACTGGAGACAGTGGGGCTGAAGGAAGTTGCAGAAAGTGTCCTATCCGGATGTGAAAGAAAATGTTAGTTCAAATGTTAAGATCCATGACTTAGGTGACAACTGAAACTTTTGTGAGTGTGAGAGGGAAGCTTTTGGGAAAAATAAGGTATGAAATATGGACAGTTACATACAGGTAAGGAGCATACATAATGTGGTTATGAACTGCATTTATGCCACATGTGTATTCTGCAAATGTGACTGAGTGAATGAAGAATGGATTAAATTTTAAAGTGTATTTGATGATCTGGAAAGGTGCTTTATGAAGTTGATACTTTATCATTACAGTTAACATGTTTTACCATCGGGAGATAATTTATGCTTATCTTACAATGCCCAATATTTTTCAGGAAATTATCATTTCAATGGCTTGATATTTACTTAAAATATTGTAGGAACATACTTTACAGGGCTGCCACTATCTGCTAGCATTTTTTAGCTCTAAACTTGGCTAACGCTGGCTGACTAGCCTGTCTTATTCTTATTTTGTAAATTCTTTACAACAGGCACAGTTAAAAATCCCTGCCAGACGAGGGGTGGAGTTACTCAGAAGTACCCTGGCTAATCAAGCAGATCCAACATATATTATATGACCGAGCAGGACAGTTCAAACATATGTCAGATGACGGGAAATGTCCCAAGTCAACCCTGAAAATGTGGCCATAACACCTGGATTCACAGGCACAAAGTTGGATACTTTTCTGCTCATGAAACTCTGCAGACAGCAAAATAAGGTAAATGTGTACATCTGTCTGATAAGTAAATACATTTTTTTTTTTAAAGTTACTCTTAGTAAATGAAATAGGATTTTATTGAGTTTGTTTTTATTGATCACTTTTAGAACTTTGACTATTGTAACCGAAAAAGGTTACACAAAAGTTGTAGTATGCACAATGGATGTTTCCACCACAGAGCACTACACAATGATCGTCAAATTCAATTTGAAGCCTACATTTCTCTCTCAGTTGAGGTGATGGGCCTGTGCAGTAGACAAATGGCAGTCCTTTATTTTGTAATGCCATCAGTTTCCCAGGTTTATAAGTCTTTTCCACATTTAAATAGATTATGTGAATTGTTCATTTAATAAAGATGTGTCATACACAGAAGGTATAAAAGAAGCACTAAATACATTTCTGGAAATTATAATTTTTAAAATTTAAATAGAGCAAATATTGTAGACCTTTCAAACTGAGGTCAAATTTTAATATTTTGAAGATGTACGTTTTCATAGTTAAACATTTTTATTTTGCTCGTTTGGGATGGTGTGGTGGTTAGCACCATCACTTCACAGCAAGAGGGTTCTGGGTTCAAGTCCCTGGGGGAACCAGGACCTTTCGGTGTGGAGTTTGCATGTTCTCCCTGTGTCTATATCGGTTCTCTGCAGGTTCTCCGGCTTCCTCCCACCGTCCAAAAACCTGCATGTATGGTTGATTTGACATTCCAAATTGCCCTTAGGAGTGAGTGTCAGTGGTTGTTTGTCCGTTTGTGTTTCGAATGCAGCCAGTTCTCTGTTATGGTAATGATGCAGCTGTCAGTCCGGTTGTTAATGTCCCGTAGTTTAATCTCATCCATCTTGTTAACGAGGGAGCGGCTGTTGGCAAGAAAAACTCGGAACCGCTGGTTTATGTGGAGTCTGGGTTAAGCAATTGATAAGATGCCTCTAATTCTGCAAACCTCTGTCAAATTGGGTTACAATACCATCACCATCAAGTTTTAAAGATTTTATTCAATTTTAAGGGGCTGAAGGTTGGAGTTCATAATCCAGATAGCTCAAAGAACAGATGATCTTTGTAGCAGCACTGGAAGTTGATTTTAGTGTAGTGCAGCACTGAGAATTAAAATCCCCCAACCATTTATGATTTATTTTAAAAAAGGTCTTCCTACTTTCATCAAAGGGACTGTTTGTAAATTACTACTGTACTTCAGTGGCTCAAAGAACGTAATAATTAAGGACCACCAGTCCTTCCTGACTGGGGATGTGACCTTTCCATAGTGGCTGCCCCTCAATTTGCCAGCCCATAGGACCATACAGGTTTATAATAGGCATCCTCAGGAGTCACTGTTATGTGTTTGTATAGACAAGAATGCACACAGGCACAGACACACAGTGAAGTGGAGTTGTGGATTCAAATGTCAGATATATTTGTTGGTAAAAGGGCACAGGATCTGCTGGGTGGTGAAAGTGTAATGGTTCTTATTATGGTATATATTAAGGCAGATCTGAAATTTGTGATTATCAACCTTTGCAACATTTAGAGCATGTCAATTTTGATACTTAAGATATATATTAAAGGATCATTCTAAGTAAAAAATAGGAATATTTTCAACAACATACTGAGTTTCAGTTTAAGGTCTTCCTCAGTCTCCCTATTTCCACCGTTAGAACAATGGGCTTAAAAAAGCGTCTGGCTAACATTCTAGGATTGCTTAATCACAACTCGGACTGATTAGTAAAGTGCAAGGAGGCTGTCAGTTCAATAAAAAATCTACACAAAGATAACAGTGACAGAGATTGCCTGTTGGATGGAGGCTGGTCCAAGACACGCTTCAGGTTATACAATTTTTAGCAAGATTTTTAGAGGGTTGGCACTGCCTTTCTAAAACATTCAGGGAGACACTAAGTACCATATAACATATGTGGGTTTTCTGCCGTTATTCTCAGGACAGGACTGCAGGTTAGTTGTCATTTTACCAGACAGTTTCAGCTCTGCCCCAACAAAAAATGATTTTATTACCAAAATCAGATGAAGTTTCTTCAACAAATGTACTTTTGTTTTTTTCTCCTCATTATTTCGTTTGACATCTCATACAACAGGTGGTGTAATGTCATAGTTATAGCTGGTTTTAATTCAGCTAAAACACATAAAGACACCACAAAAAAAGAAAGCACATTTTTTGGGGTTGTCCTGCTTTCTATAAATATAAATAATAAATAGATCAAATAAATCACTTAATACTACTTTATGTTTCAAACAAAGACATGCAAGCTGTTAACCACCCGCAAGCAGCAACATAAGTCAATTGACTCAGTTTTGGTGTTAGAAAATGGCAGTTTCTCTTGAAAGCTGTTGCTGGAAATATGGACAAATGGTGAATCTCACCATCTAAGTTATGTACAGTCTTCCAAGCAGGCTACAGTTTTCTTCACATATTCTTCATCATGATTGTTGTGTGTGTCATTATCCATGGTGAAAGGTATTCTGATTTTCTTGTGCTCTGGTAATTTGATCTTTTTGTTGTTTGATCTATTCTTGATTTGCTGTTTCACTCTATTCTGTTTTCCTTCTTTTTAGAATTTATAATTTGTTTATCTAATTGAGTTATTTTCTCTCTGTATTAATCTTCTTTTTAGACCTCATTTGTAGTTGCACTGTTATTTCAAGTCTGTTAGGCTCGTCTCAAATAGTCCTTTTTCTTCTTGTATTTTCCACCCATGGTTTTTCTCAGTGGTTCCTTGTTTGATAAATGACCTGGACTGCCGCACCTGTTTCCTATTATTCTACTGCAAATATTCAGTATTCAGTTCATGTACTTAAGTCCTGTCAGATCGTTCCGTTATTACTTCATTTGTATTTAACTGTTCGGTTTCTTATATGTTATTGCTTCAAGCCTGTTCTTAAGTTTTGCTTCTGTTAGAATTGTGCTATAGTTACTCACTGTAGCATTGTATGCTCTCACATGATCCATGCCCTGCGATGGACTGCCGGACCATCCAGGGTGTACCCCGTCTCTCGCCCATTGACTACTGGGTTAGATTTCAGTCCCCCCACAACCCCATTAGGGAATAAGCGGTAACAGAAATGGATGGATGGATGGATCACATAATCCATTTAAATTACTGATTGTCTTATTCCTTTTACTTATAATCTTCTGTTAAACTGTCTGAGTGCGCTCTCAGATTCCCCTTCTCTCTCTGTTACAGTAGATACAAGTCTTCAAGGGCAAAATTCACACACACTTTCTTATCACATTCAAATGAAATCTGCATGAATTAGGGGCTGGCCTCTTCATGTCAGAGCTAACTGGCCAATAACACTCAATTGCATCCAGTCTTCCTACTGTATGGGCCAGGCCCAGCCCAGAAGATATATGTCCATCGCACCCGGATTTCGGGGCTCTTACCAACTGAGATCCTCAGGGAGCTTTGTCATTTAGAGTCAAGTGCTGATATACTGTGACCAAATAAATTTAATATTTATACTTTTTATTTGTTCTCTGGTTTATTTACAAGGCTTCCAACTAAAGAATCAGGCTAACAACTGGTGCCTTGACCCTGATTGGCTGACTTTGAGACTGTGTCAGGCTTCCAAGTAAAGATTCAGTCTAACACTTCCTCTGTTTTATTCGTGCGTGGTCCCAGTATGCACTTTTTTCATTTTTAGTTGAGTTTCAGTATAAAGTGAAGTTTACCTGTCACCTTCTATCTGCATTAAGGTCCTATTTCAACCACTTGCTTTTACAAAACATTTGTTTGTTTTTTCACTATATTGTGTTGTCATCTGTAGTACTCTTATTGGCTGTAGTGTTTTAGCTGTTATATGGTAAAAACTTGTATTGCATTGGTTCAGTCTCACATTTTAAGAAATAGATGTCATCATCACTAAAAGAAAAGAAGAAAAGAAAATCCATTTACTCGGATCTCTTTGCAAACAAATAGTGAACAAAATGAATGTGCAACATTTGCTGAACACCTCTGAAATGTTCCATAGTTTCATTAGGTTGGAATGTGAGTTTCCTCTTCATAGAACATACTTTTGCTCTCATGGATTCAATCATTCAGTTTCTAATGACTTAAACAACTTTAACATTATTCATGTGTGTATAACATCCATCTGTAGATGAGCCGTAAAAATAACAAAGGTCTCACGTGTTATAGTGTGTAACAATCGCAAGGGTGTAAAATCCAATTTAGGACTGTTTTGGTTGTCTGCTCTCTGTGATTCTATCAGACATTACCCACAGATATTGGATAGACATTTTCAAAGCTTTCTTTTGTTTATGCATTTTCAATTAATCTTTTATGTTACAGATTGTGTAGCTTTTGTGTTGTTAATAAATGAAAAGACCGTAGAAAACCAACAAGACTTTGTCAGGGTTATGAATATTTGCAAAGAAGTAAATACATTATGAAAGTTACAGTGCCAGTGTAGTTTATAATATCATCTTGATAATGTATACCTTTAGGCACTTCCTCTCTGTTGTCATAAATCAGTTTTTACACAGTGTAAAAACAAGATAAAAGGTGGATACAGTCCGAATAAAAACCCTGGTTTAACACCAACCAGCTTGAAGCTTAAGTGGCTGGCTGTCAGCTTGTTGAGTTTATTTCTTTCCCATTTTTTGGTACCATATTCCCTGCAGACCACAGCACAAAATACTCCACACTGGGGCAGGGATTTGTACCAGCAACTCCTGGATGCACGGCCGATGCCTAAGCACCAGATGTGGCTCAGTTTTAATTCACAGAATACATTCAAATGAATTAAGTTAGAATTCTGCTGAATTTAAAAGATAGCTGGAACTTCTAATATTACACGTACGGTTTGAACCAGAACAACTTCAGACCTAACTAAAATATAAAACAGCATCAGTATAACTCATTCATTTCAGCATCATTACCCATCTACCCATGCCCTGTGTTCCTGTAAGGCAACACTCAAGACAAAAATAGTTGCTCTTTTTGTCTAAGCAACTAGTTTAGAGAGCTTTATATCGCCATATACTGTACAGGAAAGCAGTGAGTTATTTTACAGCATGTCCGAGGGTCATCATAGACACAAATTACATTAACAAATACAATCAACAGAAGTCACGAATTGCACAAGCCTTCAGAGAAATTTAGTGGAGTCAAAAGAATTATGTTTACCATAGAGGAGTGAAAGTTATCAATTTAAAAAAAATGGACTCAAGCAAAGTTAGGGTGACCAAATGTCCTCCTTTGCCCGGACATATCAATTTTTTACATCCTGTCTGGGGCGTCTGGACGGGGATTATGAATTAATGAAAATGTCAGTTTTTTTACTGTTTTTCATGGGACCACATTAGTATTTTCTAATACAGGAGAGGTCATATTTAGAACATTATTTTATTAAATTTATGTATTTTAAAGGAGGGCTACAATTTTGGTAGATTGTGTTTAACTACTGAAGTTATTTGTGTACCATTGAGGTATAATAAAGGATGTTAATTAATATCTGAGAAACCTGTCTGAATCCATCTCGAGGCTGGACAAAGTTTCCTCCTTTTTGGAAATCAAAATATAGTCACCCTAAGTAAAGTAATAAATTCTTTACTTGAGTTAAGTACTCAAGATCAAGATATGGAAGGCCCTGGGACCCGATGGCATCAGCCCCAAAATCCTCAAGGACTGTCCTTACCAGGTCTGCGGTGTGGTTAGGCACCTGTTGAATCTGAGTCTATGCCTGGAGAAAGTCCCAGCCCTGTGGAAGACCTCCTGTTTGGTTCCTTTACCGAAAACACATCGCCCCAAGGAGCTTAAGCACCTGATGAAAACTATGGAAAGGATGACCCTGCAACCTTCGTCCCCTGGTGAGCTCTCAGCTGGACCCCCTGCAGTTTGCTTACCAGCCTAGGATTGATTGGTTGTGTCTCTGAAGGGAACGACCTGGAATATAGGATGGTCATCAGAGACTTTGTCAGCTGTTGTGAGCGCAACCAGCTTCAGCTCAACATCAGAAAGAAAAAAAAGAGAGGATCGTCAACTTCAATAGGAAGATACCCGACTTTATACGGGTGAACATTAAGGGATCAAACTTAGAGGTGGTGGACAGCTACAGATTCCTGGGTGTTCACCTGAACAAACTGGACTGTAAAGACTGACACCATCTACAAGAGAGTCTTAAGGAAGAGTTTTCTGAAGACATATTATGACTCTGTGGTGGCCTCATTCATTTTTTATTCTGCGGTCTGCTGCGCAGGGGGCAGCATAGACAGGGACAGTGACAGGCTCGATGATTATGAGAGCCAGCACTGTCCTGGACTGTCTACTGGACTCAGCAGTAGCTGTAGTGGGGGGAAAGAAGGATGTTGGTGAAGTTATTTACTATTTATTTAACCATAAGTAACATAAACCATAAAAGAACAAGAAAACAAGGATAGTGGCACAATTATTGCATGCTAAAGAACAGTTATAAACACAGTTAAAAATCTATTTATGTTGGAAAATCATGGTAAATGGGCTTTTGGAAATACAGTTGGGAAATGGTAACCATGAACCGGGAAAACTAAGTTATCAATTTTAGTTTTAACTTTACATGGTAAGTTTCCTCACACACAACCCAGATGATACAGATTACTTGTTCTGGCAGCGGCTTCTGGGTATTTTTCCTCTGCCCTTCCACAGGAATGATGATCAGAGCAGCTGCCCCTCATATAATTCGCTCCCTTTTGGAATTTTCTTGCTCTGTCAGTGATGAGTGGGCAACAATCAGATGATGTCCAAAAATATTGTGCTAAAATTCAAGTAAGCCACACTTATTTTAAACACAGGGCAACAACAACGTGCAAAGTCATTATTTCAGTGATCATAAACATAAATATATGATACACGGTCTAACAGAGATTTATAGTTGCTGCTTTATTTTTTATTGTTGTTACTCTGTCTTTTTTTAATGAACTCCCACCATTTGGCCATCTTTCAGCTCTGCAATCATTTGTAGTGAAAAGCCACCTTTAACCGTGCAGGGCTGAGTACATAGTAATGTAAAAACGCTAATAGCCAGCTATGTGGTTCTATGGTGCATCTACATTTTTTTTCCTTTAGTTGGCGGCGTACAACGTGAAAAAGGTGTCAAAATGTATTTGAAATTTCCTTGAAAAGCTTAATGAAATTAAAATTAATTCTGAGCAAACAGTTTTTTTTCTATGGGTTGTTACTGGTGCTTGTCTGATTTCCATCAGAGTCCTGTGGGGGAAGGTGTCAATGTGTCACTTGATTTGCATTCACTGATATGAGATGGTTTGACCATCTCCTACAAGTGTTCCTGACATGTCCACGTTTAAGGATTGTTTCCTTCTCCTGGCTGATAAGGAGTAGTGTTAAAGAACTTTAAGACATTTTGTCTCAGACAAAGTCAATAGAGTCAAATTAGAGTTATATGTATAATATCTATAAGGTCCAAACATCTTAAATCTAACTCACAATGGTTTTCTTACTACACAATTTTACTTACTTGTTAACCTGAAACAGTGTAAGATCTAACACTCCGTTTATGAGTTTTGTGGCTTCAAAAGCCCTCTTAGCTGTGTTGACCTAACTAAAGAGCTAAATACTGGAGATGCAAAAGCTCCCAAATGCCCTCTCTAAAAGCATGCCCATTCATACCTTGATTTGTTTCTATCCACAGGATTAGACTTTGTATCAGTGTTCTTAAATGAAGCCATTGCCTGAAAAGTCCAAAAATGTAAACATATGGAAAAGCTCTGCCCAAATGACCTTGCTGTTTCAATATTTATTTGGTTTAATTCAGGCAATATTTTGTAATTGTTTTCTCTATAGAAGTTTCAAAAGTACACCAAGGCAAGTAAAATTGAACCAGGAACAAGTTGAAAATACCACAGAATTGTTTTCTCAATTAAAAAACAATTCTGCCTTTTAAGTAACAGAAATGTTAGTTCACCAAACTGAATGCAATACTAATATTTTTTTGTGTTTGCATTATAACCTATGTTGTCTGCAAAAAAATGTTATCTTTTTTAATTTAATTTAATTTAATTTGTTTATTTTTTGGGGGAGGGGCCATTTATTGACATGATCCCACCATACAACCACTTTAAGGAAGCACACAAATTAGAAACTTAACATTCAGCTATTTTTGTATTTATTTATACTTTAAACATTTCCCTGGAGACTCTTTTCATCTGTTCTTTGTACAGCATGAGTGTTTAGGATTTAGTTATTCAGTAAAGACTTACATACTGTATTTTAAAGGTTAACATCTTGAGACCGGCTATCTCTGCAACACCTGTCCAACAAATGAATGCATCATTGTTGAAGGAAGATATATTCAGTTTAAAAAGGAAAAGGCTGTGTGAATTTGATCTGGCCCTATATTATAGTGGAATTGATCACACTTGGAGGGAATTATAATGTTTCTTAATGAAGACCAGCCATTATTGATTATTGAGTAAATTGATAGGAGGCCAATTTCCCATGCTAATTAAAAAGGCTTATGAGCACTTAGATGCAAAAAATTAAAAGAAGAATTGTAGAAAGAGAAGACATGGAGGTGACGGCGATAATATTGAATGTCATAATGGGATTCCTTCCCAACTTGTGGTGAGAAAAAATACCATATTTGTTCAACGATTTGATACAATCTACATGAAGACTAGTGCTTTGTGGATTTGGGAACATATCTGTTGGTTGTACATTTGTCACTTAAAAATAAAGAGCAAAAAATGCTAACTATACATCTAAAATAACAACATGTGGTGTGATTTCACCATAGGTCAGTAACCCCAAGATGAATTATTTGATATGGTGACTAATTCTGATGTAAGGTAAGTTTCAAGTTAATGTTCTGATGTGATTGTTGTTTAATCACAACTGTAAATTAATGTATGTGAAATCGCAGAAACTTCTGTGATTTCAATTGTTTCGGAATTGCATTGTGATAAATTGTTTAAAATGCTGTTGTGCCTTAGTAACTCCAGGATAGCATTATTTGGTACTCACTGGGAAAGCAAAGATTCGGCTCTTTACTTGTGATGTTTAAACCAAACTCTGAGAATCAGTAAAGGCAACATTTTTTTAGTCTGTTTCTTGAAACTTAAAGCTGAGTCCACCTTCTCCACGCCCCCACAATGTTAAAACTGTATTTGTTTGCTCTTTTCCCTCTTGACGCTATGAGGGTTAAAGGTCAGCTCGGCTCTTTCGTTGTTCCTTGATCTGTATGGTCTTCACAAGGTAGGCACACAGATATTCTTGTGGCAGCATAAAGGTAAACGTGAGTCTTTGGTGGCCTTGTTCACAATGCCAACAGGTGTGAACAAGATCCAGTACTTTCAACAAAACAGCAAACTTCTGTGAAGCTGGAGTACCTGGGGTAAAACATGCAAATAATTGTTTGTTGCCAGCCGTGAATCAAACTACCATGTGCAGCACAACAACATGCCTTGTCTATTTACACTCTGCATGGAAGATGTGAAACACTTGAAGTTTGCTAAACAAAAAATTAGTACCCGTTGCAAAATAGCTTACTTATTAGTCAGTGGGCAAAGTAGAGAGTGAGTCGACAATTTGAACATAGCTGTAGAGACAGGAAAGAGAACATCTGGCTGAATATGTTTACCAAGGATCAAACTCATATGTTTAAGCAAACAGATGTGTAAAACCAGCAAATAGATGTGTAGTATGCAATCTCACTGATATGCATGCCCAATATGTACATTCTCATTTGCAATTGTCTTGGACTTTAGAGTAATCCTGTTTTGTTTTTCTTGATTTTGTTTGCAATAGTTCAGACTATTAGAAACTCAAAGTATGGAATGTACTGATATCTAGTGGCATGAATTAAAACTACAGCCCCATCTACCTCACCCTCCCCCAAAGTGTGGGACAGAATGCTGGCTAACCAAAAGAAGCTAGTAATAATTTGTCCTTTTTAGGTTATCAACAAGAAATTGTATCAAATCATTTGTTATGTTTATTGTGTTTTTGACCTGGAATATATATCCTTTCATCTCAGATTTATCATGACTGCCTGATGTAGCCCTTGTTTGTTCCTAATAAAACTAACATTACATGTCAAACCTGACCAAAGGTACAGTCAAATTCATGCTTTCTATGTATTTAAATAATCAGTTCAGTTATATATTGTTACAATTCCAAAACTGTCATGGATTCATAAAATGGATTTTGCTAATTTATAAGGCTGAATCCCAATAATGTCTTCTTATCCAACCTTCCTTTGTTGTGAAATATATTTTGTCTGACAACCTTCTGAAGCCACATATTGCTGTGAACCAAATACTATTTCAGAGTCTTATTGTGAACACCATGTTTGCACATACACACATATCCCGTGATCCTGTCCCTTTTCTCTTTAACATTGAATCTTTATGTTGACAGGTTGCTGCATTGTGCCTTTTTTAAAGAAGCTTTTTGGCTCTTCCATGTTGTTGGTTTTTGTGGAAATAATTTTACTTCCATTTGACATTTTCCATCCCTTTTTTACAATTTTTTACCACAATGTTTACTTCAATGTATTCCATCACATGTTAGAGGAGAATTTGAATCTTACATTGTTGTAAGGTGATCTCTACTCCAACCGACTGTGTTTGCACGATTGATGTATCAGATACAAGCCCACATACACAGAAGGGGGAAAAAATCAATGGATGGTTGTTAGCATTTATGTGGCTTTTTCTTGAATATCACTAGCTTAAAGGGAGCCTGGATGCAATGGAAAGAAAATAAAACAGGTAATCTTGTCTACTTAACGATGTCCATTAAATACCACTTCAGACTACATGGTTAGTGTTTTAACACAGATTCATGGCATTCATAAATGTGTAGTTGTCAGGAAGGTGGGTGTTGACGGAGGACTCAGGTGCGGAGATGAGGGAAACAAGGTTTATTGTAACAAAAAACTCATGACGAGTGAATGTCCAGACAAAGTACAAATCAAAGCTGTGGAGAACTGTGAGCAAAGGCAAAGTAACAAAATAAAGAACAAGACTAAGGCAAAACTATGACTGACAAAGTAACAAAATAAAGATTAACAAGACTGTGACTAAACTGTGACTAAGACAAAAGCAAACCTGGCGTGGGGGTGACGAAGGACAAGACGGACTAGAACGCACTCGCACAAGACAAGGGGAAACGAGGACTATTTAAACACATGAGGGAAGGGAATCCCAGGTGTACAGAATAGGTCATTAAGACAAGACGAGACACCAGACGTGACAGTAGTGACACTTTAAAACAACCACAAAGTAGGGGGAACAATTTTGTCAACAATTTTGTCACAATATTAGATGCAGAATTCAGAGAAATTAGATTAACCCCTATAATTTCTCATATTTGACACATAGTTTCTGAAACATTATGATATCTTTTGCATCATTAAATTGTTAACACCATGTTGTACACAATCAGATATGCCTGATAACATTGTACAAGAAAATACACGATTATAGTATTTACTTATCACAAGGTAATAAAATATTAATAAACCTGTTGATTTTTAAAATATTTTTTTAAAGGGCCGATAGAATAGACACTTTTAAAAGATCTCTATTTTTCTTGGATCAGGCTTTAAAGGGTTAAAAATGTATGAATCTGGATTTACAATCTTAGTCCTGTAGCAAGGCGCTGAGTGAATAATATACTATAATTATCAGCAAGATATAGATTAAATTCATATCACTGCATTTTTAGGTCTGTTCTCTCTGCGCGTCTCTGTGGATCAGTAAGATCTTAATACTTTGACAAAGATGCAGAAGGAAACTGAAAAACCATGAAAAAATAGACAGAGGGTGGAGAAGAATGAAAGTGAAATATGATCTAACACTATTGGCCTTAATTTTCCTCTGCAACTGAATCAAAGGTCTATTTTTTTAACTGATTAGGTTTTAATTTGCATAGTTCTTTGGATTACCTGAATTCAAAGCTACCTGTCAGAGATGGCAAGATCTCTATATAAATTATACTTTCTTTTATCTCCTTGTCTTTTGATGTTACACATATGTGTGTATGAGACTAACTGGAAAAGTGAATATCTGAAATAAGGGTCGCATCACTTTTAATTACATCTACCCAGATTTTCTCTATGCTCAGTTGGTTTGCTTTTTTTTTCTGATAGGTGTGATTCAGACAGAGAGATTAACAGGCCGAAAGCAATGCTTAATTAATTCATAAATAATGTTTTTGTTTGTGTTGGTTTTATTCTAAATAGATAACTTATGAAAAGATTTGGTATTAGTAAAAAAAATATACAATATCCCCAAGAGATTGCCCTCGTTTACACAACAGCTTGGGTTTAAAGGACAGGTAAAGTCCCATGTTGCTCAGCACTTGGGGACAGGTTGAGGTAGGGGAGGTGGCAGCAGCCGAAAAAGCAATTAACATTCACAAATAGTGTGAGGGAAACTATCCATAGAGGTTACACTGCTGTTGAATGTCACCAACTGCCTGGGCCCAATTCCTTCATACAAGACTCCCATAAGGGCAGACACACTTAAATACATATTTGCATACAAATGCAGTGATTAACCCTGTAAGTGCATTAGCTCTAGTGGCTTAACGGAGCCTCAGTACCAATATTTCCCTCACCATTTGTCAATGCGTGCTTGAAATGACATGGAATAATGATAATTTTTCGACTTTGGTCAATCAACTCCCATTGGTTTCCTCTAACTGTTTTGCCAGTAGATTTCACAGACCTATTACTTATTTTTCTCACCAATGACTCATGGAGAAGCTTTTCCTTGCATTTAACATTATGACAACGTACTATGTGTGTAAACAATGTAACTAATAATCCTGCCCTATAAGAAAATAACGCAAGAAGGAAAAAAAGTACTGATCTCAACTGCAGAGACCGCATCATTACAAAATAAATATTGATAAAATAATGAGTGTGCATGGCATTTCAACAACTCATTATAGCCTTTTGATTTTAAAAAACACAGAGGAGATTTCTTAAAAGGAAATGAGCCAAACTTATTTCTTACTGTTTTGTAAGAACTGTGTGTTTACAGCAAATGAACACTGACATACTATGGAAAGCTGCTGAGTATGCCAAAGGGCTGATATGTCCCCACACAGCTTCCGAAGTTTGTGTGTAATATGTAGACAGGCAAGTGAGCCTAGGCCTAGAAAGGAAAAGAGCAAGAACAAACACAAAAAATAGAGGATAAAGACAACTTTTCAATTTTTTTCCAGTTACTCTTCATGACCTAGAGCCTCACCTTGAGGCTACAGCTGACAAACTTCAGCAATGTAACAAGAACAACAGGATAAAGAGACAGTGTAAAATCCATATTTGCAAGTAATTATTGGTTTATTTCACTGTGCTCTACCCTCTACCCATTTTCCACCTTTACTCCTTTCTCCAAGCAAGTTAGTACTATTTAATGAAGGTGGGAACAACTAATAAATAAGAGGCATTTAGAGTTTATATCCTGCTTGCTCAACTATCTCCGTCCTTCTCCTGCATCTCTTCTTCTCCCCTCTGTCCACTGGCAGTGCACACAGCCGTGAGCAGAGCTAATTAAATGCTTCTAAGTGAGTCGCCTCGCCTGCCATTCCAGCCTCAGCAAAAGGTCATCCTACTCACAGGCATGAGGCAGACATTTCTCATGACTGTTTTCCTTTTGAGAAATTTAGCAGATTGTTAATTATCAGATTACAAGTTTCCCTTTTTAAAGGCCAGCACACTGCCCGCAGTTGGAAAGCTTGGAGAGAAAGAGAGACTCAGAGGAGATGTTGAGAAGAGTATATTTATGCATTGAAGATAGCTTGGGAGGTCCAGCTTTTCTCCTGTAGGCTTGATTTAAGTGAGGGCTATGATTTATGATCAGACAGGAGAATTCAAGATCAGCAGAAGAGTGAAGCTTACTGATGGTACTTTATCTCAGCCCATCAGCCCCTCCTTCCACGTCTATTTCATTTCACCTTTATTCGAACAAAGTATTCAAAATCAATACGTGTATAAATCACAGCATTTAGCAAAACTTCAAGAAAAATTGTTGACGTTGTTGTACTGGTTTTTCTGCGTTATTTCCATGTGTTAAAAGATGTACAAGCCAGAGTAAAAAATGTCACTTGCCTTTTATATTCTGGTTGGAAGATGAAATCGAAGGAGAGTTGGTTCACTCTGCTCTCCGCTAAACATTCCCCATCAGAAAGACTTTGACTCTCTGAGATGCTCCTTGAATGCTTAGCTAGCTGACAAGCTCATAATGATTGAATATGTTCCATCAAAATATTGTTAACTACTTAACTCCCCCCAAAATTTGCTCCAATTGTTATATTCTAGTACTACTTACTTTTCCAGCTGACTGTGCTTTTCAAACTTTGAAAATCACTGCATTTTGTATTTATGTTTAATTTTATATAGCATCTCAGCTTTTTTTTCCCTTGGGATTGCATAAAACATTACAAATCTTTCTTTTGGGAAATGTATCATCACATGAGCCACATATTGAACAAAATGTCGCCCTAATTATAACCATCTGTTTCATTGTATAGTTGTAGATGAGCCAAGGGGCATCTTAGACCTCCATTTACAAGCAATGCTTCACTATGTTCCAAATTGCTTACGTTAAACAGTGTTCCTGTAGCTGGATCTCTCAGTGCCTCTGGGTTTCCATGGCAATCAATCAATAAATTGATATAGGAACTTAATGAACCAATAATTGAGCGGTGAATTAGCTCTGGGAATGGGCAAAGCTGTTGATGAAAGATCTGTGCTCTTTACCTCTTGGCAAAAAACAAAGGAAACAAACACCACCAACTGAATCGGTCACATATTTCCCATTATGCAGCACAATAGCACCAGCAAAACAACAGTAAAACAAACATTCAGCCGCATTTACAAGGGTAAGCTCTTATAGTGTAAATAAGCACAAGCCTAAATCTAACTTAATTTATTTTATGGTCATACACAACTCCTCTAAACTCTTAAATCTTATATCTTTTTACTGCTGTGCAATGACAATAAATCCCTCCGTTTCAATTCTTTTGTAGGATTTCTTTAAGATGTCCTGTTGTTCAACATTTTTCAGCTTCCCAATTACTTAATAGCTGTCGTACTTAATCGTAGTCACATTCGCAATTCATTGGTTTTCAGCCACTATTGTTTTCAGTGCATAAATACTACAGAAAACCAATTATATTACTGTTTCAATGCAATGAATAAAATTACAAAAGTAAAATCTGTACATCGTACACCATTCTTCACACCACCAAGTGCCACTTGTTCTGGCAGTAGCTCCTCATTTAATTAATAAATATACATAAACAAATTTAGACATATATCAATGCAGTGACACCAGTAGAAAAAAACAACCATTTTGATGTAAGGTGAAACTATTTCAGAACACTACTTCTGCTTCTTTTTTTTACTTCTCATATCTCTTAAACTTTTATGTGTCAGATTAACATGAAACTAAAGAGGCACTATTGGGCAATAGTCCTATTCATGAAAAGAAAAGAAAATGTATGAACATAATAGTCTGGCCAATTACATACAACACTGAACCTCTCATTCTAACATAAACGTAAATGTAATGAGCAGAAAATAATGCAGGCTGAATTGAATTATCACTTTATAGAATTGGATACTACTCCAAGTTCTGAGCAGAAGAAACACATTTTCTTAAATTAATTTAATCTGCAACAGATGTCCATCATTCCAAAAGCCATAAAAGAATATTCAAATACAGTGAAGTGCATACAATGCTGGAAAAGACACTGCTGCTGAGTCTGGAGTCTTGTCAGTGGTTGAAATCAGTCACTGGTGCCAGGGTTCTGAAACTTAGTTGCCATGTGAAAGAGCCCAGACTACGCAGTTCGGACACAGACTTGCAGAAAACAACTATAAGAAAAAATAACAAACTTTAAAATGTAATTCTTATATGCTATTACAATTTGTAAACGACTTCATTCAGGACATTACTTGTTTTTTTTATGCAGGTAATTCCCAAAAGACATCAATGACTGCCCATCCTTAAAGAAACAATCATGCAAAGATGCAAAGAACTATGCAAATTAAAACTTAATCAGTATAACCTAATAGTACAATGCTCTGACAGAATCTATTCCAGCACATTATACTGTAAATTCAGTCACAGTTCTAATAACAAACTTTAAAATGTAATTCTTATATGCTATTACAATTTGTAAACGACTTAATTCAGGACATTAATTGTTTTTTTTTATGCAGGTAATTCCTCAAAAACATCGATGACTGCCCATCCTTGAAGAAACAATCATGGAGTACTTAATAATTAGAGTTGTTAGACTGGCCCCTATCTCGAATGACTCTGAGGGGAATGTACAACAATGAAAAAACATTCAATATTTTTATAATATAATAAAACTAACAGACACACACAACTGAATATATACAAGGTGAAAATTGTGTATGTTCTGACTGGATTGAAAACGTCTTGTTCATGTTATACAGCTCATATAATTTGCATGCTTTTTCTTCACCTACTTCCTGTTTTCTGACCTTCACCCCTCATTGGTGATTTCTAAGTAATGTGCATAAGATGTTATTTGTGTCCCTGCCTGGGGCGACCAATGCTCTCTGACAAAATAGCCCACTGCTCAGCCAAGTAAATAAATAAGTAAGACAAGAAGAACAAATGAATAAGGAGATGGATGTTCCCTTCTTGAAGACACAGAGGCCTAATTTGAGCTCATAAAGGACCACATCAAGTGTGACCCCTCACTGAGAATGCATGGTCGATGCTGTGTTTGAGAAACCTAGGCAATCTCAAGTCAATCGTTCAGAGGCTCAAAGATCACATCAGCCTTTATTTTCTCTACAAAAAGTGGAGAGTAGTAGAGGTAATGAGAAAAAAGACAGTTGTTTATTTTCAAACACTATTGGACACATTTTCAATGCTCGTTCTCATCAACATAAGACTTAAGTCACTCTACAAGCTGTTGTTTATGTTGTCTTAATTGACTGACAAGAGGGGGGAATAAAACTGTGGGTTAAAAAATGTGTCTAACTATTTCAATCTAGCCTGTCTTCATCTCTGCTGACTTAGCCTCTGATCTGTATGGGTGGGGGTAATGGGTGATCGCCAAAGCCCTCCCAGCGCCAACTGTGATCTGATTAGTGGCAGAGGGAGGGCAGCCAATTACAACCATTGCGTCACTTTGTGCAAGACGGCTCCTGCCTGCAGGGGGAGAATGGGATAAAAAGAGAGAAAAGAAAAGAGGGGATGAAGATGATTGGGGAAAAGGAAAATAACAAAGGAAAGATGTAGAAACAGAAGGAAAAACGGGGGCAGGAATGAGATTGCGATTAGCTACGATATGAGGTCAAAAAGGAAGGACAAAGGACTTGCAAAATACTTAAAATTTAGGGAATACTAACTATGTTTGGCTTGGTTACATAACTTATATACTTAGTATAACTTACTTTTTAATCCTACATATGTATAACCTTTTTCCTGAGTAAGACTGTTGGGATGCTTCCCGGCTGACATGTTTTTTTAACCTAAAATATACTACAGCAACGTTAGAGTTTACAAAACTGAGTGATATTTGACATGTCTAAAAGGAAAACAATCTTAATATGTTTATTTGCATGTAATTCTACATACTTTGGCTCAAGGCGTGTTCCTTAGTTTGATTAAATAAATATATGTGTATCCCCTCCATCAGCAGCCTCTACTTCTCACTTTTAGGTATTGATTTTAGTAGATCTAGACAAAGTATAGAAACCTAAAGGTCTTATTTTAGTTACGAAAATAAAAATTTGATTCTAACTGCTTGTCTTCACTTTTATGCTTCCCTCTTTTGCAGTTCTATCTTCAATTCATATTAAGCTATTTATAATAGTAATTTGTATTTGTTGAGGCATGTCTCTGCCTCCTCGGTTGTAACCGGTGTACATTAACAAGATGAAAAGTTAAAGAGTCTTTTCTGGGGTTTAGTCCCCAAGGTGATGTCAACTCAGCTTATTTTTCCACCCTACTTCTCACTTACTATATGCAAATGTGGCAGTCGTGCCACCGTGGGTGCCCCGAAAGAGTTGCAGACCAGAGGTTGTTGGTTCAGAGCGTTTATTTCTGAGCGTGTGTGCGGCACCCGCACACACACTCTCTCACACAAGCACACACACTCACGCCCGGCTAAGGCTCTTTGTTTTGTCGCTTGTTCCTGCTCCGTTCCAAGCTGGTCGCTTGTCCTGCTCCAGCTCTCATCCAAACCAGTCCCCCCCAGGTCCAGCACGCTACTCTTTTACAGAGGGGAGAGTGATTAGCCAACTGGTTCCAGCTGTGCCTAATCACCTCCCCTGGCACTGCTCACCTGAGCCTCCTCCACCCCTCCCCCCTGCAGCTGAGCGCCACGCCCCCTCCACAGCAAATTATCAGAATATACAAGTGGGGCTAATGTGAAATAGGCTACCAGTGGCAGTTGGCCCATAGGGGGCGTTTGGGCCCTGCCCTCCATAGATGTTGAGGGGAAAAGTCATAATATATATTTTTTTTAAGCATTATCAATGTCAGTTTTTACTTAATGGTATGTAACTACATGTAATATGAATTATTAAAACAACACTTCCACCAATTGACTCTCATTCAAAAGTGCATTTCCACAGAACGTATCATTTCTCTTCTTGGCCGCTCATTCAAAGCGCCCCTGAACTGCAGTGAAATAACCAATTGTATAATGTTGCTAGGGAAAATTAATAAATATTTGGCCAATCAGCATTGCCAAAATTAATGGCTTTGGTGCTCCTGGAATTTTCACCGCTGCTACAGTGATATAGGTGATGTAGCCAGTAGTCAGTCAGGCAGTGAGGAAGAGATGATGGCGACGACGACAGTTGAACTTGAAGAGCAGCTTTCACACAATTCAGTGAGATCTGTACTGAGTTACCCTTTCGCGAGAAGGACAATGGTGGGAAAAATCCATGTAAAGGAATTGGGACCTGACAATCTCGAAATGAATTTAACGCAGCAAACCAAAAAAAAAGCTAAATCCTACAACCAGACTTTTAGCAGGAGTTGGTTCCAGCGTAAGTCGTGGCTGACAGCCTGAGGGACAGCTAATGCACGTTTTTGTTTTCCCTGCATTCTTTTTAAAAGTTATCGGAGTGATTTGACGTGGACACAGTCTGGACAGACAGCCTTAAAACACTTCTCCAAACGTATTAAGAAACATGAAAGATCAAGAGTTCATATGGAAAACTGTGTTCAGCTAACCGTGGTTGGAAAGATTAGCATAGCAGCACAGCTAGACCATGGACACCGCATTGCGGAAGGTAGGCACAATGAAGAGGTAGATCGAAAGCGGTACATTTTATCAAAGCTCATTGAGTGTATTAAGTTCTGTGGTGCTTTTGAACTGGCACTGTGAGGACATGATGAAACTGATTCTTCAGACAACCCTGGAATTTTCAGAGGTCTAGTCGACTTAATGGAATCCATTGATCGGGACTTGAGGGAAGATCTTGAAAATGCAACCGTTTTTAAAGGCACTTCCAAGACAGTTCAGAACGAGCTCTTGGACAGTGTGCTGAATGTTCTGAGAGAACGGATCATGGATGAAGTAAAGTCAGCTGAAATTTTTAGCCATCCAAGCAGAAGAAACTACCGACATTTCCACTCACCGTTAGTTGGTGTTGGTATTAAGATACATTGATTAACGCAACATAATGCAAGAGCGTTTTTTTAAGTTCATCAAGCTACCCAATGCCTGTGCTGAAGCAATAGCCAGTGCTTTATAGGAGAGGCTGCAGACCATACATCCGGAGGGACAATAGAAAAAGTCTATAGCCCAGGCCTATGATGGAGCTGTGGTAATGAAGGGTGCCACGGGAGGAGTGCAGCAGAAGGTGCAGGACATCTATGCACATTCTCACTATGTTCACTGTTATGCACATCAATTAAATTGGGTTAGGCAACAAGCAACCTCCCATATCCCTAAAATCAGTCATTTATTTTCCGAGTTGGGGGGATTTGCTTCTATTTTTAAGAAATCGAGCAAGAGGAACGGTTGTGTTTGATGAACACCGACTTCCAAATGCATCGTCAACATGTTGGAACTTCAACAGTCGTGCTGTTAACACAGTGTGCGAGAACAACAATGAGCTGGTGAAGTGTTTTCAGAATATCGGAACAGAAAAGCATTTGATGGCCCAACGAAGAGAGAAGAATGTAAGAATGCTAGAAGACTATGCGTTCTGTTTTTAACTTTCGTTGTTACACAAGATCATGGCTCACGTAGACGTGTTATACAACCAGCTGCAGAAGAAGAACAGTGATTCTGTGTACATCGCAGAAGTCTCCCAGGTGTTCATCAATCACATGCAGGTTATCAGGTAAGATAAATCATTAATATGTAGCCTAGCCGATCCTAAATATTTATTCTCTCTGCATAAATTAGTGCCTTAAATGTTTATGTCATCTTATTCAAACAATGCTAAGTTTAGATTAAATATGATTGTCAGTAATAAACCTTGGGGTAGGTAAATATCCCTAGTCAGCCAGTTTTCAGAACCTAACAGGAAAAAATCTGTATTGGATCAGGGAGGCTGTTTCCAATCTGGCTGATGATGAAGAGCACAGGGGACCTGTTCAGGAGTTACCCTCAAAGAAAAGGAGAACATTGGGAAAAGACACACAACACCATTTGGCACTGGAGGTAGACACTCTCTGTGTGATCTGATTCGAAATATATCATTAGGCCTAACTAAAATGTCATGAAGATGCTGGTCATGTACAGTATATTGTCATATAACAATATGAATAACTAGAAAATTTCTGAAGAAATTTTGGAGGGGGGCCACCCGCTGCCCGTCTGGGAACCCGGGGCGGGTCGGCCAATCGATATTTGGGCTCTCTGTAATGTGGGCTCGCGCCTATGAGAGGGCCTGAGGTGATGGAGGGACCCGGCTGAGCTCTGGGGCCCGCTGACCGAATGCGGATGGGGTGGGCAGGTCGGGGGTCACGTTGGCTGAAAGCTGAGAAAAAGACCTACGCAACGAGGTATGACATGGCCCCGGTCCGGTTCCGACCCCGTTGGGTCCTATCCCTAGAACCAACCTGACTAAAGCCCTCTAAGCGGGCTTCGCCCGCCTTCAATCACAAATAACGTATTTCTTTAAAAATCATTGAGAGCGGGCTTCGCCCGCCTTGAACCAGGAGTATGACATGGCCCCGGTCCGGTTCCGACCCGGTCGGGTCCTATCCCTAAAACTAGAACCAGAACCGGGCTCTGGCTAAAGCCCTCTAAGCGGGCTTCGCCCGCCTTGAATCACAAATAACGTTTTTCTTTAAAAATCATTGAGAGCGGGCTTCGCCCGCCTTGAACCAGGAGTATGACAGGGCCCCGGTCCGGTTCCGACCCGGTTGGGTCCGATCCCCAGAACCAGAACCAGAACCGGGCTCTGACTAAAGCCCTCTAAGCGGGCTTCGCCCGCCTCGAAACAGGAAAAAACGTATTTCTTAAAAAATCACTGAGAGGCCTTGAAGCTCACAGCTCACACAGCTCTGCAGAGACCTCTGTGGGTCTCTGGTGGTCGCCACTGCGACAGCAGCCAGGCCAAAGTCTCAGCTCCCACACCTGTGACTCATCAGTAAGCCGTAGCTGTTACACAGAGAAGTGACAGTTTTGATCAAGAGTTGCCTCTGAACGGCTGTACGCTGTTCGAAAACTATAACATAAAACTGAAAAGTTCTTGGACCGTGAGCGGGCCGAGGCTTTCAGGTCTCACCACGTCTGTTTATTTTTCGCCTGCTCCCAGCGGTTATTTTTTTATGGCAATTTCAAAATGAGGGTCGTTTTGTCTCTGGTGAAAAAAAATCTCTCCTTTCTTCCATTAAAATCCTATTGGAGAGGGTCGGGAAAGTCTGGACTCTGGGCCCGTTTGCCGGAAAACCGTAAGGCCGAGGTCCAAACCGGGCACATCGGCCGAAAGAGGACGCCCGCGCCTACGTTTTGAGGCCATCCGCTCGGCCTCACGGATTGGTCACGAGAGGCCGAAGTATGACTTTTTTTCAGTGAACCTTCCCACTGGACTCTGAGAGCTGTTAACGAGCTGAGTTAGAGTGCGGGCCAGGATCTCTGATTTTGTGATTTTCACTAAAACGTCAACAGCGATTGCGGGCAAACGGTGCGAGATCT
>CAJRST010014446.1:8323319-8365408 GCA_907169785.1 Menidia menidia | reverse complement strand
GGCAAGGCCCCCCTAATTACAGTGAGCCATATTGGTTCACTACACAATGTAATGCTATATCTTCAGAATGATGATAGCTGGACATGTTAATTCTTACTGTTTTTATATATATATAGATCATTGCACAGGTACACACCAACAATTGGTCCACCATCAGTGATGGTTTGGGCTGCCATATCATGGCATTCCCTTGGCCCCATGCTTGTGCTAGATGGATGGATGTATCCTGAAGGTGGTGCCGTGTATCAGGATGACAATACACCAATACACACAGCAAAACTGGTGAAAGATTGGTTTGATGAACATGAAAATGAAGTTGAACATCTCCCATGGCCTGCACAGTCACCAGATCTAAACATTATTGAGCCAATTTGGGGTATTTTGGAGGAGGAGAAACATTTTCCTCCACCAGCATCACGTTGTGACTTCACCACTATCCTGCAAGAAGAATGGCTTAAAATCCCTCTGACCACTGTGCAGGACTTGTATACAGGTACGTCATTCCCAAGATGAATTGACGCTGTATTGGCCACAAAAGGAGGCCCTACACCATACTAATAAAGTATTGTGGTCTAAAACCAGGTGTTTCAGTTTCATTGTCCAATCCCTGTATCTATGGTCCGATCCCCAGAACCAGAACCAGAACCGGGCTCTGACTCCATCTTGGAGATCCAAGATGGCTGCTGTGAGCAATGGTGGTTTGTTAGGCTCCACAATTGCTGCCATATTTTCCTGTCTGCTAACATTTCTTCTGCAAAATCTGGTTGGATTTGACCACCATAAGCAACAACTCCAACTGTGTGGATCAGAAATCCTCAACTCAGCTGAGAAACGTGGATTTTTACAACCAAACTATAGCAGGAGAGACAAAGGATACACCTGCACATGGGATATATGCCTACAGCCTCTTTGGACATTCTTGGATTATATTTGGATATTTCTACATTCCAGCGCAGTGAAAAGACCCTCACAACACCACAACTTTCAAGACAAACAATCAGCCTACAAAAGGTATGTGTTTGTGTGGCTAATATGTTTGTGGTGTTTGTGTTTCCCACTGGGCCAAGGCCTGATCCAAGATGAAACATCATCATCAAGCAGTTCTACCCAACTTATGTCAATGATTGTGAAACCAACTTTACGCTTCTTTGGATTTGGATATCATGCTCTGTTTTTGACAAGCTGGCAAAAATGCTAAATAACCACCACCAAAGCTAAACATCATGCAAGCAGGAAGAATGGATGGTTATGGATACTTCTGCTTCTTCTATTCTTGAGCGGGGACATACAACTAAATCCAGGTCCCACAAATAATATCAACAAAAGTAATGTTGCAGAAATATGTGTTAAAAAGTTGCAACAGTCTCAACTTGTGGAAACATCATGTACTGCAGTGGCGTGGACACCCAATGGCTTAATACCAGATGACTTCTCAATGAAGTTGAAGATGAACACATTGTCTGATGTAAAACCTGACATTGAGAAAACTGTAACTATCAATTCTGGTGCTGCAAATTGCCAAGGAAATCCGGGAAAACTTACAAGTGCTCATTGTGCAGCAAATAAACAAAAAGAGCTGAAATATTTTCAAACTGTAAACCATGCAAAAGTAATCTGGGATTCTGCAGCGAAACCAAAAGGAATTTTTGGGGGGCATCTTAACATTAGAAGCCTACTATCAAAATTAAATGAAGTTCACCATTTATTGAGCAATTCAAACATTGACTTTTTGGCACTGAGTGAAACTTGGCTAAATATTAATGTCCCTACAAGCATGATTGATGTTCCTGGGTACACATGCTATAGGAAGGATCGTACAAATGGGAAAGGGGGAGGTGTTTTGATTTATATCAAAGATGGTTTAAATTGTTCTGTCACTGTACTGGATACTTTAGGAATTGAATGCCTTGTTTTAAAAGTTTCACTGTCACCTACAATGAAATTTAACTTACTAGTTTTATATAATCCACCATCTCATGGTGCATCTTTTTATCAAGACTTTGATGAAATGTTAAAGCAAATTAATATTAAATGTGAAACTATTTTAATCGGAGATATGAATATAAATTGGATGGAGAAAAACAAAAGGGATAAATTAAAAGCCGTGTTATCAAAACATAAACTTGTTCAAATTCTTAAAAAACCAACCAGGATCACCAAAACTAGTCAAACTCTGATAGATTTAATAATCACAAATAAACCAGAACGAATCATCAAAACATATAACCTTGTGACAGGTCTATCAGATCATAATATGACACTGTTGGTCAGGAAATTAACAAAGAAACGATTAGAGGGAGTTTTCACAGT
The DNA here is from genome assembly GCA_907169785.1 of Menidia menidia. Lineage (NCBI taxonomy): Eukaryota > Metazoa > Chordata > Actinopteri > Atheriniformes > Atherinopsidae > Menidia > Menidia menidia. The sequence goes on along the minus strand of CAJRST010014446.1, from coordinate 8,363,098 downwards.
GCCTAATGCAACAAAAAGCCAAATGTCTATTCCAAAAAACAAACTACCCTTATTTGAAAATGAACTGAAAAACATGAATTGGGATAATGTGATACAAACAGAAAGTGTAAATCAATGCTGTGATCAGTTAACTGAGACTCTAACTAATATTATTCAGAGATTTAGTTGTGTTATAAAAAATAATAGAAAACAAACTGGTCTACCATGGGTAAACCATGCTATTATTCAACTTATGAAAAAGCGAGATCTTGCTCTGAAAATTTCACTAAAAACTAAATTGCAAACAGACAGACTTGTCTTTAAAGGACTACGAAATAAAGTTGTTAATGAAATCAGAAAGTCAAGGTCCACATATTTTATGCAATTGTTTGCTGAATCAAGTGGAAATAGCTCAGAAATATGGAAGCAGATTAACAAGTTGACCAATAGCAAGTGCAATTTAAGAAAATGTGTAACAAAGCTCAATATAAATGGAATGGTTAGCAATGACTCTGCCAAAATTGCAAATGAATTCAATTCATATTTTATTAATTCAGTAGAGCAACTTGCTGAACATTTCAATCCAATTTTGCTTCCATGTAATGTTGCTGAAGATTCAGCCTCACCTTTTCACATCAAACAGGTTGACCAAAGTGAAATAAGGACAATTATCAATCAATTAAATTCATCCAAAGCAAAAGATATATTTGGTTTAGATACACTTTTAATCAAAAAGTATAGTGCAGATCTAGTAAAACCAATATCTCATCTAGTGAACTTGTCAATTGAAAAATGTGAATTTCCACAAGGGTTTAAGACAGCTGTTGTGACTCCAATTTTTAAGTCTGGATCAGCTGATGCGGTCTGTAATTATCGACCCATTGCAATTGTACCTGTCATTTCTAAGGTGCTAGAGAAGCTAGTTGCTGAACAATTAATGGCCTATTTAGAAGAGAAAAGAATACTTAACTCCAAACAATTTGGATTTAGACCAAGGTATTCCACTGAAATGGCTGTATGCCATTGTACGGAATACATTAAAAGTAGTTTGGATGGAGGAAAATGTGTTGGGGCAGTATTTCTAGATTTTACAAAAGCGTTCGATACTGTAAATCACACAGTTCTGCTAAGGAAACTGGAACAACAACATGTTTCTAAACAAACCTTAAATTGGTTCAAATCTTATATTGAGCAACGACATCAGTGCGTCAAAATTAATGGCTTCAAATCTGGGATCCAAAAATGTAATGTGAGTGTACCACAGGGGTCCATTTTGGGCCCATTACTTTTCTGTTTGTACATAAATGATATTCCAAACAACTGCAAAGATGCCATCTGTCAAATGTATGCAGATGATACAATAATTTATGTGGCAGCAGAAACACCTGAAAAGGCCTCTGATCTGTTAAACAGACAGTTGTGCATCTTATCAGAGTGGCTCCAAAATAACTGCTTAACTCTGAATTACACCAAGACTGTCTCCATGTGTTTCTCCCTTAAGAAAATTACAAACAATGAACTCAAAATAATTATTAATCAACATGAAATAAAGCCGGCTGGTGAATTTAAGTATCTGGGGGTAGTTTTAGATTCAAAATTGAAATTTGATGCTCATATTAAGAAAATGACGAAAACTATAAAGACAAATATAAACTGTTTTCGAATTATTCGACCATGTGTGTCAAATCAAGCTGCACAAGTATATTTACATGCAATGATTTTATCCCATATGTCTTATTGTTCCATCGTTTGGGCTCAGGCCACAAAGTCTGTTTTAAAACCCTTACTCTCACTTCACAAACAAGCACTAAAAATATTCGATCAAAAACCGGTGAAGTGGCATCACTGCAAAATTATTAAAAAATACAATATGATGACATTTGAAAATTTTATAAATTTCTCATTTTTAAAAGCTATTTTTAAATGTCTTAACAGTCTTGCCCCTGAAGCAATCTGTCAATTTGTTTTAAAGTATGCAAATGAAGGAATCAGGACAAGAGCTGGAGCTAGTGGGAACTGCAGGATTAAAAGATGTCGGACATCCATGGGTCAGTCCGCCTTCTCAGTGAAAGCATCACACCTCTGGAACTCTTTGCCTCTGGAGCTTAAGTCACAGACTGATGTTCGACTTTTCTCCACAAAATTGAAAAAATGGCTCAAAGACAATCAAGGGTGTGAGCACTAAACTGGCTTGTACTTTACATTTCTTTTTTTGTTTTAACTCTTGTTTCTTATGCATCTGTGTGTTGTCCCTCCCCCTTAATTCTAACACCTTTTAAAAGCCTAACCAGGGACGAAGGCTGCAAATTAGCCCATGGCTACAAGCCTTATGTAGTTGGACATCGGCCGCCTGTTTGGTTGCAATGTTTAATTGTACTGTCCCTGTAAAATAAACAAATAAATAAATAAATATGCTCTCCATAGAGAAAAAACTGACACAGGACATTACTGATTTCAACACAAGGGTCATTGAGAAATTTGCCACATAGAAAGACAGACGAGCAGAGTTCTTGTACAAATAAGAACCCTCCACCCCATTCACTCTTTTATTTCATTTACTCTCTCTCTCTCTCACACACACACACACATACAGAAAGAGAGAGAAACATTTAAATGAGTTTAAATGTTAGGCTATTTGTTTTAAAGAGAATGAAAGGATTTTGGAAGGTGCTGTGAACATTGTAGCATGTACATAATTTTTTCAGCTGATGATTTTTTTCATATTTTGAAATTCTGTTCTGTTTCTGTTCTGTCGTGAAACCCATTGTGTCATTGGGAAACTGTTTGGCTGAAGATAATGGCAGTACCGTATGGTGTATGCCTACTTTGTGTGTTTGGTGACGAATAATGAAATTGAGTGTTGTATATCATACTGTTCCTTTCCAAAATAAGACTTAATATAGATGTAAATGGTTAAATGTATCCGTAAACTGCTGATTCTGAGAAGGGAATCAAATGCTTATTGTGGAATTGTAGTAATTTTCCGACTTTAAATTTGAAAGTATGTCCCGGGTTAGGCAGGGAAATCTATTGGCACACCAGCCCCACCTAAAAAAAATTTCACCAGCCGCCACTGTAGGCTACATATACCAAAGGTTTTGTAGAAATTAGTTTTCATATCCTGTTTATGAATCAAATCATGTGTTACATAACTGGCTTTTTGCCAACCAAAGCAGACTGGCAAAAAGAAAAAGGGTCAAGTGGGAGATGTAATGACCATGTTAGAGCATAATGGTATAGGCTGTGGTGAAATGAGTTATTGATGTGAATGGTGCTTGTAGATTTATATATCATTGTTTTATAAAATGTATAATTGTACATCTGTAAATCAGGTTATGCAGTTTGGAAACTCTAACAATAAAGTCATCATACTGTATGTACTTCAAGAGTGAAAATGTGACTCAGTTAGCTATGGCCGCTGTGTTGTTTGTAAAAGCAGGGTGTCTAAGTCTTCTAAGAAGTCGACCAATTGACTTAGAGGGCGGTATTCAAGAATTACATACATTCTAACAGGTCCTGTCGTCAGTGTGGCATAGTATTCAAAGGAGTTGTACGAGTTTTCCTGAATTGAAGTGAGTATATTTTCCATTGTTGGAAATCAGAAGCCTCGTACCACCCCCTCTTCTACCAGGCCGTGGGGTGTGATGGAATGTGCAGTTGGTGGAGAGTGGAGTAGGTGTGGCGCTGTTTTCTGGTTTGATTCAGGTCTCTGTAAGGCAAGGATGTCCAGTGAAAGATGGTTTGCATATACAGAAATTAAGTCTGCTTTCTTCACTGCAGACTGGCAGTTCCATAGACCTACAGAGAAGTGACTGGTTTGGATGCTGATATGGGATTTACCAGCAAAGATTTTTGGGCTTATGTTTCTGTTTGTGAAAGTAGAATCGCCTGCAGGTGCCAGTGATGACAGAGCTGTGGGGCGACACATTGCAAAGAGAGAAAGGTAGACCCTGTTCTGTGGCCCTGTTCTGTTTTAAAGTGAGAAGATCATCCTTTGGGAGGCAGACAGAAACCAAGGCCTGAGGTGGAGTGGTCAGAACTCTTCTCTAGACAATGGGTCCCTAGAAGGACCTAGGAGGCTTGGTACTTCTCACTTCCTGAATGGGGTCAGGTGAGAGATCCAGCCAGGTGGTAGGAAACACACACAGGGGATCTGCAGGTATAATCTAGTTGGTAAATAAGCACAGAATTAAATAAAAAGGCACTCACTCTTCTTTGTCTGCAGTCCCTCTCAGATGACAGATGAATGAAATTATCTGTTTTGTGGGCTGACCCAGACGGATTGCTGAGCTTTGGAAAAGAAGATCCTGTAAAATCATTGACTTACCAGTGAATTCTTTCCCTTGTTTGTACTGCAGATATGTCCATTTGGGAACAGACCCTGTGGCAGACCCACAGCACAGAGGAGGGCTTATGTTGTTTGGCATGATAATCCTTTAAAATGTGAATTATGAAGGATGTGGACAAACGTCAGAACTCAGAGCTTCTTAATTGAATTTTTTATACCTGGAAAATAACCACAAGAATAAATAGAACTTATAATTTAAATAAAATGTGTAATTAGTCACTTGATTTATCAGTAATTGACTTCACTAATATACAAAGGTAGTTTGTATTTCTTATTTCGTATTCTATTTATTATTCAAACTACAAGCAAGGCTTCATGCCTCTAAAGCAAACTCTGCTAACAATAATTGCTTTGATGTTTAATTACATAACCCACCTTGACAGTGGGCATAGAATGGCAAAAAAGCAGAACTGATTTAAGCATAGTAATATCTACATTTTCAACAAGGAACACGCATAAGTTATTCAAATAACTTTCCTTTCTCTTGATCGCTCTCATCAGATCAAGTTAATGACAAATACAGCCGTACACGGTTAGTGACAGAGGAATGGAGAACCAATAACAGAAACATGGCGGGGTAACATGGTATGCTTAAGCAACAATAATCTCATGGCAATTACTCAAGAGTTATGAGGCTTTTGGAGGTGCAAGAAAGTCCACTAAAGACATCATTACGATCACTGTGGTCAGAAAATAATGCAAGTGATTTATAAGCCCATAAGAGCAAACGATTCTCTAAACCTTTCAGGTTTTTATGAGAAAATACCCGAGAGGCATGTATAACCTACCTTCATTAAAGACCACTTTAGCTGCATTTATGTTGCTGAAGAGCATTTCCTAATGGATAAGCTTTAACCTTGCTTTAAGTGGATTTATGAGATTTACAGTTCATGATTTTGGAAGTACATTTGTGAGTAATCATATAAGAGTGAAGAGACTGTTTTAGTTAGACGACTCATTGCTGTTTAGAGTCTGTAGGGGGCTGGAGCATATCCCAGCATGTGGCTTTGGGTGGGTAAACAATCTACAAGTATACAAGTAGGGTAATCATACATGCATACACATAACAGCCATACATAAGTACACTTTGTCAGTGGCCACTTTACTCAAACACTTAAGCTAGACAAGAAGCTACTACTGGAGTGGGCAGATAAAACATCTCTACTGAAATCAAGTGCCAGTGATCTGCCAAGGCCAATAATTGCCAGAAGATATTATAGTGACTGTGTTGATTTTCTTTGGCCTGCCAGAAAAAACCTGACAGTTCAGTGGTGGTTCTTTGATGATCTGAAATTTTCCTGACCAATACGCAAGATGCCTTTTACAAGGTATGGAGAAGAGGGAAATTATTTTTGTTACCAACTCCAGTAAAAATTACAGAGTGGGAGCTGTCTGACTCTCTGTGGTAGGCATTGTAGAGATTGTTGACCACAGGCAGGAATGATCTCCCGTGGCGCTCTGTGTTGCACCTGGGTGAGATGAGTCTTCTGCTGAAGGAGCTCCTCTGCTGGGCCAGTGTGTCGTGGAGAGAGGGTCTGACACATTGTCCAGACTGAAGCCTTGACAGCATCCTCCTCTCTGCCACGGTCATCAGAATGTCCAGCTCCTCCCCTACGACATCAGTTAATAAACCTGATCAGTTTATTAAGTCTGTTGTTTTTTTTGCGACCTTCAGCCCACTGCTCCAACATGTGACCACAAAGAAGATTGCACTGACCACGACAGACTCATAAAACATACTCAGCATCGTCTGACAGATGTTAAAAGACCTCAGCCTCCTCAGGAAGAAGAGTCAGCTTTGGCCCTTTTTGTAGACCGCCTCGGTGTTTCTAGTCCAGTCCAGCTTATTATTTAAGTACACGCACAGGTACTTATACTCCTTTACAGTGTCTACAGGGACCCCCTGGATGGAAACAGGGGTCACAGGTGTTTTAGCCCTCTCTCTGTTACGGTTTGCTAGTGGACCCCAACGCAGAGACGGAGGCAAAGTGGCAGGTTCGAAAAAAGATTTAATCTCTTAGGCAGACGAGACAGGAAAACTGGCCGACTTGAAGGACGGAGCTTGGAGCTTGGACCCCTGAGGAACAAACATAGAAAATTCTCTGGCAGCGTGGTGCTGAGACAAGCGGGCTTAAGACTGCAGTCTTGATTGCGCAATCTGGTTCAGGTGTCCAGACTGCAGTCTTGATTGCGCAATCCGGTTCAGGTGTCCAGACTGCAGCACCAGCTGAAGTCAGCCACGCCCCCTGTCACACACTGCTGCAGGGAAACAGAAAAAGGGGAAACACCAAAACAACCCCGAACATGACAGTACCCCCTCCTCAAAGGGCGCCACCCGGCGACCCTCCAGGCTTATCTGGATGACGAACATAGAAGTCCCGTATGAGTCCAGGGTCCAGAATGAAAGAGCGTGGTACCCAGGAGCGCTACTCAGGTCCGTACCCCTCCAAATCCACCAGGAACTGCAGACCACGCCCCCGCCGACGAACATCCAACAACTGTCTCACAGAGAAGGCAGGGTGGTCATCCACAATCCGGGGGGGCGGAGGGGGGTCGGACGGAGGGGAGAGAGCGCTCGAGGAAACAGGTTTCAGAAGTGAGACGTGAAAGGAGGGATGTATGGACAGAGAGGCGGGTAATTTCAACCTGACAACTGCGGGATTAATGACTCGCTCGATTTCGAAGGGGCCAATGAAACGTGGTGATAGTTTCTTGGACTCACACCGTAGGGGTAGGTCCCGGGAGGACAGCTAAACCTTCTGTCCAGGCCTGTAGTTCGGAGCAGTCACACGATGGCGATCCGCCAGTGCCTGATTACGTGTGGCAGTACGCGAAAGCGCTGCCCGGACCTCATGCCACACGCGCTGAGCCCTCCTAAGGTGTCCCTGAATGGAAGGCACTGCAACAGCTTTCTCCTGGGTGGGGAAAAGCGGAGGTTGGTAACCGTAACATGCCATAAAGGGTGACATACCTGTAGCAGAAGACACTAAAGTGTTGTGGGAATATTCCACCCAAGACAGGTAAGTGCACCAGGAAGCTGGGTGGTCGGCTGCAACGCAACGTAAAGAGGCCTCCAGATCCTGATTTGCTCCCTCCGTCTGACCGTTAGTTTGTGGGTGATATCCCGATGACAAGCTGACACTGGTCCCCACCGCCTGGCAGAAAGCTTTCCACACCCGTGAGGTAAACTGAGGACCTCTGTCAGAGACAATGTCCTGAGGGAGTCCATGAAGCTTAAAAACATGCTGAACCAAAAGATTAGCAGTTTCGAAAGCTGAAGGGAGCTTTGGAAGGGGGACGAAGTGGACCAACTTGGAAAAACGGTCAACAATAGTCAAAATAACCTCATTACCTTCCGACGGGGGGAGACCAGTCACAAAATCCACAGCAATGTGGGACCAAGGGCGATGCGGGATAGGAAGGGGCCTGAGTAGTCCAGCAGGAGCACGATGAGAAGCCTTGTTGCGTGAACAGACGGAACAGGCAAGGACAAATGCCTTGGTGTCAGAGGACATGGATGGCCACCAGAATCGTTGTCTTAGCAGGGCGAGGGTGCGGTGAAAATCAGGATGACACGCCACCTTAGATGCATGTCCCCATTGAAGGACTGCTGACCGGGCTGTGGATGGCACAAAAAGAAGCCCAGGCGGACACTCAGAGGGAGTGGGAATGTTACCTTGAGCTTGTAAGACACCTCTTTCAACCTCCCAAGTGGCCGCTCCCACCACACATGAAGAGGGAAGAATAGTGTCCCCTGGAGTAGCGGTTGAGGTAAGCGGGGTAAACTGGCGAGACAAGGCATCCGGCTTGATGTTCCGTGATCCAGGACGATAGGTGAGCGTGAAATTGAACCGGCCCAGGAAGAGCGCCCAACGAGCCTGGCGAGAATTCAACCTGCGGGCAGAACGGAGATAGGATAAATTCTTGTGATCAGACCAAACAAGAAAGGGTTGAGTCGCTCCCTCCAACCAGTGCCTCCACTCTTTCAGGGCCAGAATAACTGCCAAAAGTTCACGATTCCCCACGTCATAGTTCCTTTCAGCTGGAGAAAGTTGCCGTGAGAAGAACGCACAGGGATGCAGTTTCTGATCCAAAGCTGAACGTTGGGAGAGAACGGCTCCAACTCCAGACTCTGACGCGTCCACTTCCACCACAAACTGAGCAGCTGGATCAGGGTGACAAAGAACTGGGGCAGAACAAAACAGATGTTTTAATCTGACAAAAGCATGGTCAGCTTCAGGGGTCCATGAAAATGCAGACTTAACGGAGGTCAATCTCGTGAGGGGAGCGGCAACTTTACTATAGTTGCGAATAAACCTGCAATAGAAATTGGCAAAACCTAGGAATCTTTGCAACTCTTTACGGGAAGAGGGCTTGGGCCACTCAGCGACAGCTTTAATCTTAGCTGGATCCGCCTTGATTTGCCTCTTCTCCACCACAAATCCTAGAAAAGGAACAGAGGAAACATGAAATTCGCACTTCTCGGCTTTAACAAAGAGTCTGTTTTCCAAGAGCCGCTGCAAAACTAGCCTCACATGTTGAATATGTTCCTTTAAATCATTAGAAAAAATCAAAATGTCGTCCAAATAGACAAACACAAACCTGTTTAACATATCTCGTAAAACATCATTAATGAGACATTGAAAAACTGCAGGAGCATTAGTTAAACCAAATGGCATGACCAGGTATTCAAAATGACCTAAGGGAGTGTTAAATGCTGTTTTCCACTCATCACCCTTCTTTTTCTTTTTCCCTTGTCGTGTTTGGCATTATAGCAACAGAATTGTAATCTGAGTGCCGTGCTTTGCCCGACACTTTTGCTTTGCCAAGGGAGGCCTGTCAGGGTGAGAACCCTCCCTTGTTCATCCCATACTATATATTTAGGATTTATTTTTGTTACATAAGTAATATGGCTAATGCCAACCATGACCGGGGGATAGGAAAGGGGAAAAAAAGAAAGAGATTCCTAAAACAGGAAGAAAGGAGAGAAAAAAAAAAAAAAAAGGAAAGAGAGACAACAAAACCATCCATCCAGCTGCTGTATCTGTAGAAAAATGTCCTGTAGTCACCGTAGGTAAACTCGAGGGAGAACCTGCAAACAAACACTATGGGGAGACACACACAAACTAACAAACACTAACAGCAAAATAATACTGCAGACAAACCCGGGGGAGAACCTGTAGAAGCACCTGCAAGCAGACACAAGAAAGAGACACACACAAACAGGCAGCAAAAACTGAAGGCCGCCCCGACACTGATAGTAATGACAGACAGGATATATTTCTAATTTTGTACGGCAACTGCGCAGAGGCTCAGAGGTGTGTGTCTGGGCAAATGAGTTAATGTGTGTGTGGGTGGGTATAAGCGCTGACGTGCAGAACACACAACCCAGGTTTCACACAGATTGTGCTCAGCTAAGCATGCATAGGGGGAGCCACCGCCGACCCCGCTCCAGCAATCTGAAGAAGGCAGAGAGGGCCCTAGACCCGGTCCACCAGCGGCCCCCCGGAGCACCGAGACCAGGGAGACCCCCATGGAGACAACCGGGCCCCCCCCAGTCGGCCACAGAGAGAGCCCCCCAACCGAGCCCCCCACGGGGATAGGGCAGAGGCCCCCCCAGGAGCCACGAGCGGCATAGTGCGTTCTATGAATAATTTTGTATTGTATAAGCTGCAAATTGGTATTTGTAGTCATACTGAAGATGTTTGAACATATCTGTGGCCAAAAATGACTGTCAGTAGTGAATGAAAGGTCAGCTTCCCACTTCAACGATGGCAGAGAGATTGTGTCATCTGCCTTTAATAGTAATTTATACATTTTGGATATTAATTTTGGGGTGCAGATATTTAGGTATTCTGCTACCCCAGTCGGGAGTTGCAAGTCCAGCTGGCGGACCACATATCTCTTAGATATAACGGATTTGAGTTGATGGTATTCTAAGAATGAACTGCTACTAAGCCCATATTGAGATATTAACTCATTGAATGGGATGAAGTTTCCATCTTGAATTATATCATCTAAGTGTTTTGTGGCCTTGTGCCACCGGGGGTGTCTGACAAAGTCCTCCAGAGACCAGGATATCCGGTGTAAATGGTTTTATTTTAGCGTGTGTGCGGCACCCGCACACACACTCTCTCACACAAGCACACACACTCACACGCCCGGCTAAGGCTCTTTGTGTTCTCGCCTGTTCCTGCTCGTTCAGAGCTGGTCGCTTGTCCTGCTCCAGCTCTCCTCCAAAACCAGTCCTCCCCAGGTCCAGCACGCTACTCTTTTTACAGAGGGGAGAGTGATTAGCCAACCGGTTCCAGGTGTGCTTAATCACTCTCCCCTGGCACTGCTCACCTGAGCCTCCTCCACCCCTCCCCCCTGCAGCTGAGCGCCACGCCCCCTCCACATACCTCCACCGCCTGACTTAGGCCGGGAAGCCGTCCGGCCTAGCCCACTCCCCCCCCCCTCCCCATGGGAACGGGAGAGGAAGTCGGCCACGACCATCTGCGTCCCCGGCCTATGGACCACCTTGAACTTAAAAGGCTGTAAAGCCAGATACCAACGGGTGATCCGCGCATTGGCATCCTTCATGCGGTGGAGCCACTGGAGGGGAGCGTGGTCCGAGCAGAGGGTGAATGAGCGCCCCATCAGGTAGTACCGCAGAGCATCGACCGCCCACCGGATGGCCAGGCACTCCCTCTCCACCGTACTGTACCTGGCCTCCCTGTCAGAGAGTTTCCGGCTGATGTACAGTACAGGGCGGTCGACACCCCGCACCTGCTGGGACAGAACCGCCCCCAACCCTCTGCCCGACGCATCAGTCTGCAGTGTAAAGGGGAGACAAAAGTTAGGTGTGTGGAGAAGAGGCTCCCCACAGAGGGTCTGCTTTACCCTCTCAAGCGACACCTGGCACTGCTCCGTCCACTGGACCGGATCTGAGGCACCCTTTCGGGTGAGGTCAGTCAAGGGGCTGGTCAGCTCAGCGAAGTTTGGAATAAACCGCCGGTAGTAGCCGGCCAGCCCCAAAAACCGCCGCACCTCTTTTTTCGTCTTGGGTCTTGGGCAGGCCGCAATCGCCGCCGTCTTGTCCACCTGTGGACGCACCTGCCCGCCACCCAAGTGGTACCCCAGATACCGTACCTCCCTCCGTCCAACCGCACACTTCTTCGGGTTGGCCGTGAGCCCCGCCTGCCTCAGGGACTCGAGCACCGCAGCCACCTGCCGCACATGCTCCGCCCAGGTGTTGCTGTGGATGATCACATCATCCAGGTAGGCGGCAGCATATGCAGCATGCGGCCGCAGCACCCGGTCCATGAGCCGCTGAAACGTGGCTGGGGCCCCGAACAACCCGAACGGAAGTGTGACGAATTGGTACAACCCGTACGGAGTGGAGAAGGCCGTTTTTTCCTTGGACTCTGGCGATAGGGGAATCTGCCAGTAGCCCTTGGTCAAATCCAGCGTCGTGAAAAATCGAGCCGTGCCCAGGCGATCCAGGAGTTCATCGACCCGGGGCATAGGGTAGGCGTCAAACCGTGACACGTCGTTCACCTTGCGATAGTCCACGCAGAACCGGATGGACCCATCCTTCTTACCCACAAGAACGATGGGGCTGCACCAGGCACTGTTGGACTCTTCTATTACCCCCAACTCCAACATCGTTTCCAATTCAGCCTGGACCACTTTTCTTTTGTGCTCAGGCAACCGATAGGGCCGTGAACGCACTGACACGCCCGGGTGAGTCTCAACCTTATGTTGAATAAGGCTTGTGCGTCCTGGCAGGGGGGAGAACACATCAGCATAGCGCTGTTGCAACTTGGCTATGTCTGTTTTCTGGGATGACGAGAGATGGTTCTCACAATGGAGCGAGGCAGGATTGGCCGACTTTGGTACCTCAGGCCCCAACTCATCTCTCTCCGCAATTGCCGTCACCAGTGAAACAGACTCTGCCTCTCTCCAAGCTTTAAGGAGGTTGAGGTGATAAATCTGCGTAGCCCCTCCCCTGTCAGATCGCTCAAGCTCATAATCAACATCACCTACTCGTCGTGTGACCACAAAGGGCCCTTGCCACTTGGCGAGTAATTTAGAGCTGGACGTTGGGAGCAATACAAGGACTTTATCTCCCGGTGAGAATTGTCTTAACCTGGATCCTCTGTTGTACAGCCGCTGTTGACGTTCCTGGGCCTGGAGCAAATTCTCTCGTGATAACCGCCCAAGTGTGTGGAGTTTTGCTCTCAGGTCCAGGACGTACTGAACTTCGTTTTTACTGGGGCTTGGACCTTCCTCCCAGCTTTCTTTAACCAGGTCCAACACCCCACGTGGTTTTCTGCCAAACAATAGCTCAAAGGGAGAAAATCCCGTGGAGGCCTGGGGTACCTCCCGCACTGCAAACAACAGAGGGTTCAGCCATTTGTCCCAATTATGGTTATCATCGTGCACAAACTTACGGATCATGGACTTCAAAGTCTTATTCAGACGCTCCACGAGGCCGTCAGTTTGTGGGTGGTAAACACTGGTCCGAATCGACTTGATGTCCAGCAATCCGTACAGCTCTCTCAGTGTCCGTGACATAAATTGAGTGCCTTGGTCAGTCAGGATCTCTTTCGGGATCCCGACTCGGGAGATGACCTGAAACAGTGCCTGCGCCACACTCTTTGCAGAAATGGTGCGCAGCGGAACTGCCTCTGGATATCGGGTTGCGTAATCCACAAGGACTAACACAAACCGATATCCGCGTGCGCTCCGGTGAAATGGCCCGATCAGGTCCATCCCGACCCGTTCAAACGGGACCTCCATCAGAGGTAGGGGCCGTAGAGGCGCCCTCGGGATGGCCGGTGGATTGACCAATTGGCATTCAGGGCAGACCGCACACCAGCGGCGCACGTCTGCCCGAATGCCTGGCCAATAAAATCGGGCCATTATCCGGTTCAGCGTTTTGTCATACCCCATGTGGCCAGCCATTGGGTTATAATGAGCCGCCTGGAAAACAATTTCCCGGCGGCTTTTAGGTACCAACAACTGGGTAATCACCTCACTAGTCTGAGTGTCACGACTCACTCGGTACAACCTGTCCCAGCACAATGAAAAGTGGGGATATGTCAACGGTGTGTCAGGGTGCACCAAGTGACCATCAATTTTCATCACTTGGTCAAAGGCACAGCGTAGAGTATCGTCACGAGACTGCTCGAGTGGAAAATCTTCCATGGAGTTAAACACGGGAACTAGCGGAGCCTCCAGTGGAGGCCCTGCCAGCTCCCCCTCCCCGTCTGCAGCGTCGGACGACCTCGCGTCACCACTGAGCACAGCGCACATATCCCATGTCCCTGTCGGCCGTGAGCGCACCCCTACACATTGCCCCACTAGCTTATCAAACCCTGGCCAATCAGTACCCAGAATCAGGGGGTGCGCCAGGCGGGGACTAACCGCCGCCTTTATATTATGCTTTTTTCCCCTATACCGTATTTCCACTGGCACCACAGGGTATCTGTGCACATCCCCATGCACGCACATAATGTCCACACACCCCGCCTCCAACAATGCCCCGGGTCGAACCAGGTTCTGGTGAACCATGGACTGGGTACAGCCCGAATCCACCATCGCCCGATGTGTACCCCCCTGAATCCTTACCGGAACACTGTACGTCCCTCTTGGACCGGGGGAGGGCGCTGGAGGGCCGACCACCCGGATCACCTGGCCCACCTCCCTCAGTGGGCACTCCCGGCGAAAGTGTCCGGGCCGTCCACACCTCCAGCACGCCAGCCCTGTCGCCTGAGGAACCCCCTGTGGGTGGAGAGCAGCGCCCGTAGCGGCCGGGACCTGGACCTGGGGGGGAGCAGAGCAGCGAGAACGGGGGGCAGGAAGGGGACGAGCAGTCGTGGGGGCCCCCGGACTGGGTGCAGGTGCCGCCCTTCGTCTGGGTGCCGGCATTGGCGGGGCTGACGGCTCGCCACCCGGCGTCTGGCGTAGCGAAACAACCGCCAGGTGGTCTTCCGCCAGCGTGACAGCCGCCGCCAGATCCGCCGGACGGTGGCACCGCACCCAGTCCGATGTTGCAGCCGGGAGCCCCGCCACGAACTGCTCCAGGACCACTGCCTCCACCAGCCGCTGTTCTCCCGCAGCCTCGCCGGGCTGCAGCCAGCGAGTCGCTGCGTCCCGTAGCTGCTGCGCGTAGGTGAAGGGCCGGTCCTCCGGTCCCAGCTGGGCCCCCCGGAACTGGCGCCGACGGTCTTCAGCCGAGAGCCCTAGCCTATCCAGGACCGCCCTCTTCACCTCCCGGAACCGTCCCCGGGAGGCGGCCGGCAGACTTAGCGCCGCCGTCTGGGCCGCTCCTGACAGGAGGGGAAGCAGCCTCACCGCCCACTCCTCCTCCGGCCACCCGCACGCCGTCGCCGTGGCCTCGAACGCCCGAGGAATGACTGCGGGTCGTCCCGTTCCGTCATCCGGAGTAGTTGTACCCCGGCGATCGCCGGACCCCTTGGCGGAGCCGTCGTCCGCCCCACCACCGCTTCCAGCAGAAACGTCTGCCGCTCCGTCTGCGCCAGGAGAGCCTCCAGCTGCTGCCGGCTCAGGGCAGCCTGGTCCCGGCTCATCGCGGCCATCTCCGCAAGCATCTGGGCCAGCATCAGAATTGGTTGCTGTGGTTCCGTCATGTCGTCTCCGCACTCTTGTCAGACCACGTTGGGTGCCAATTGTGGCCTTGTGCCACCGGGGGTGTCTGACAAAGTCCTCCAGAGACCAGGATATCCGGTGTAAATGGTTTTATTTTAACGTGTGTGCGGCACCCGCACACACACTCTCTCACACAAGCACACACACTCACACGCCCGGCTAAGGCTCTTTGTGTTCTCGCCTGTTCCTGTTCGTTCAGAGCTGGTCGCTTGTCCTGCTCCAGCTCTCCTCCAAAACCAGTCCTCCCCAGGTCCAGCACGCTACTCTTTTTACAGAGGGGAGAGTGATTAGCCAACCGGTTCCAGGTGTGCCTAATCACTCTCCCCTGGCACTGCTCACCTGAGCCTCCTCCACCCCTCCCCCCTGCAGCTGAGCGCCACGCCCCCTCCACATGTTTTATTCCATTATTCTTCCATTGAATGAAGTTAAGCATTTTTTTATTTTGAAGGATGTCAGGGTTGTTCCAGATGGGTGTAAGTCTACATGGGAGAATTGAGGACTTTGTAATTTTGAGAAATTCCCACCAGGCTGTCAGAGAAGTGCTTATATTAACGCTTTTGAAGCATTTGTGACTTTTTATGCTTGGACTAATAAATGGCAGATCAGAGTTGTTCAGGTTTCCACAAAGGCCTTGTTCGACTTCCAGCCATGGTTTATCCTGGGGACTGGGTTTAAGCCATTTTGATATATACTGTAGCCTGTTAGCTAAGAAGTAGAAAGAAAAATTCGGTAGATCTAATCCACCCCTGTCTTTGGTCCTTTGAAGAGTTCTTAAACTGATACGTGGGGGTTTGTCTTTCCACAAAAAATTGGAGATGCATGACTCTAGTGACTTAAACCAAGTAGCATGCGGTTTAATGGGAATCATTGAAAAGAAATAATTAATTTTGGGAAGAACCATCATTTTTATAGTGGCAATTCTCCCCATAAGTGAAATGGGTAGTGATTTCCAACGTGTGAGGTCGTCCTCCGTTGATTTTAAGAGGTGTACATAATTTAGTGCTGTTAGCTCTGAGAGCCTGGAAGAAATGTTTATGCCCAAATATCTGATATTACCTGACTGCAGAGTGATACCTGGTATGTTCTGGAAGCTACAGTTAATTGAAAGAGCTGTGGACTTAGACCAGTTTACTGAGTATTCGGACAGTGCTGAGAACTGATTTATCAGTGTGAGTATACGGCGGACAGATGGCTGTGAGTTTTGAAGGAAAACTAATACATCATCTGCATAAAGACTGATCTTATGCTCTGAACCTTGGGGTTGGATTCCTTTGATACTAGTATCCTGTCTGATAGCAGCTGCTAAAGGTTCAATAAAAATGGCGAAAAGCGATGGGGAAAGTGGGCAGCCCTGTCTGGTCCCTCTCTGTAGGCTGAAACTTGCAGAAGTTCGATCGTTAGTCTTGACACATGCATTTGGAGAACTGTATAGAATTCTTATCCAGTTGATAAAGTTTGATCCGAACCCAAATTTGTCTAAGGTTGCCAGCAGGAATTTCCAGTTAACTCGGTCGAATGCTTTTTCAGCATCGAGCGATAGGATTATAGTTTCCACCCTATTGATAGTGGAAAAATCTATAAGGTTAATAAGCCTACGCATATTTGTGGATGAGTGTCTACCCTTTATAAAACCTGTCTGGTCGGGATGTATTATAAAGGGAGTAATTTTTTCCAGTCTTTTGGCAAGGGCTTTACAAATTATTTTAATATCAGCATTTATTAATGATATTTGGCGGTAACTGGATGGAAATACGGGGTCCTTCCCTTGTTTCTGCAGTAGGATAATATTGGCAGAGTTCATGCTTGGTGGTAAGCTACTATTCTCTTTGACTTGTACTACCATTTTATGAAATGTAGGTGCCAGTACAGTCCAAAATTCTCTGTAGAACTCTGTTGGAAAGCCATCTGGTCCTGGAGCTTTGTTACTAGGCATATGTTGCAGAGCATCATGGAGCTCCTCTTTTGAGAGGGGTAAGTCCAGATCCTTAGCCTGTTCAGGTTGTAATTTAGTTAGAGCGATATTATTAAGAAACCGATCGATTTCATCATCTGGAGGATTGTTCTGAGACGTATATAGATTTTTATAGAACTCTCTAAAAGTTTTGTTGATTGACTCAGGGTTGTGGATAGTATTACCACATCAGTCTTGAGACTCATGAGACTGTGGTAATTCTTGTTTTCTCTTTGTTTCTCTTTAACTGATTTGCCAAAAATCTGCCGGATTTATTGCCATTTTCAAAGATCTCCAGGCGGAGTCTCTGTATCATAAACTGTGTTTGTTTGTCAATAATTCCATTTAATTCAAGCTTGACTCTCCTCAATTCTTTCATTATTTTTTCATCTTGGGAAACACGATATGTAGATTCTAGTGATTTGATCCTTAACTCTAAATCTGAGATTTTTGAGCTTTCCTTTTTTTTCTTATATGATGAGAAAGCGATTATTTTACCTCGCATTACTGCTTTCCCAGCTTCCCAGAGGGTGCATGCTGACATTCCTGGTAAGTCGTTATTTTCTAGGTATATTGACCATTCCCTTTTGAAATAATTAATAAAATCACTGTCTTTAAGCAATGATGTATTAAACCTCCAAGTCCTAATTGGTGGTGTATCCCTTTCAATCTTTAACGTGACAGAAACCGGTGCGTGATCACTAATAGTAATAGAATGGATTTTGGTGTCTGATAATTCACACACCAAAGAGCTACTAATTAAGAAATAGTCTATTCTAGAGTATGAGTGGTGCACTGGTGAAAAAAAAGTGAATTCTCTATGATTGGGATGGTGGGAGCGCCATGCATCACAAAGACCAAAATCCCCCATGTACTGCTTAACCACGTCTGTGGACTGCCATTTCCGCAGACTTCTGGTGTTGCTTAGCCTGTCTGCTTCCGAGTCTAATGCCATGTTGAAGTCCCCTCCTATGACAAGTGCGTTATCCGAGTGATCCGAGAGTGCAGTGAAGAGAGAGTGAAAGAATGAGGGGTCATCCACATTTGGGCCATAAATATTGGCAATACATAGGATCCTGTCCTGGATGGATATATTGATTATTATATATCTGCCTTCCGAGTCTGTAATTATGCTATTTACAGTGAATGTTACTTTTTTGTTTATCAGAATAGCTACGCCTCTTTGCCTAGAGTTGTAACTAGCTGCATACATGTGAGGAAACTCTGCTGTGGTCAAGGCATCACCTGCAGACAGATGAGTCTCCTGTAATAACGCGATGTCAGCCTCTAAAAGCCTCAATTCATTAGCCATTTTTAGTCTTTTCTCTCTGGACCCAGCTCCATGCACATTCCATGAAACCAACTTTAATGTGGACATGCTCCTACTCATTTAGATGAGTGGTGTTCTGAAAAAAAAGGAGAAATGCATCCAATTGCGTGTGCGGTACTGATGCTCAGCAACCTTGCAGCCACCATTTGTGTGTGAGCCATTAGTGGTGTGTTCCCTGTGGGTGCCTTACAGGTTAATCTTGATTTTAACAAAACATGTTGAAATGCCAAAGCAGCTGGTTGGTAAAAAAAGATAGAAGGAAAAGAGAAAGGAAAAGAGAAAGCAAAAGAGTAAAAGTGCAGGGAAGGTTTCACCCAGTGAGGACCCGAGTAAACCATCACCGTGTAAGAGGTCGCTTGGTTAGTGAGACCGTGGCAGTCAAACTGTGGAGGTGGTGTGTCTGTTTTAACCATTCGCTGTAAAACTAAATGGAGTATTTACAGATATATACATATATAAGCAGTCTAATATGATACCTAAACGATATGATATCTAAATACTAGAATATAAGTGAGTAGATATCACCTGGGGTTAGTATAACCATGGGGTGGTTTCTTGGCCCGGGAGCCTCCTTCGATTAACCTTTTCCGGATGGGAAACAGGACCCTCCTTCTGTCCAGGATCTCTTTAGGGAACTGGTCGTTGATGCTGAAGTCGGTTCCTCTCAGCTCCCGGCCACGGCTTCTTACCAGGACCTTCTGTTTGAAGTGTTCAAACTTGGCCACGATGGGTCTTGGCCTGCGGGCGTCGGGTCTCTTACCTCCAAGGCGGTGCACTCGGTGGAAGGAGATGTTCTTCACTGTGTCCTCCGGCAGCTTCAGATGGGTCTGGATGAAGCTTTTGATGACCAGTTCAGGGTCTTCGTCCTGCTGCTCCGGGATCCCAGCTACCACAATGTTGTCCCTCATGCTGCGAGCTTGGAGGTCCAAGATTGTCTCTTTGATTTTTTTATTTTCCTGAGAAACTCGGCTCATTCCCTCCGTAAGGGATTTCACCGAGTCCCTGAGGGTGGCGTTCTCTGCAGCTAGCATCTCTACCTGCTGCTGGCTGAACTCCAAAGACTCGCGCAGTGCCTGAAATTCTTTATGAAGAATCTCTAGCAGGGACAGGCGGGCGTCGAAGCCGTCCAATTTGGAGTCTATTGATAGTAAAATGTCCATCGACTCTTTGCCAGCGGGAGACGTCGCACCGGGCGAGTCTTCGTTCCGGCTCCGCTTGGAGGACGTAGCTTTGCCGGCCGACGTTGGATTGGTTTTCCCCATCACGATCCGCTCGAAACACTCGTCGATGTAGTCTGCAAGGGCGTCGACACTTTCTCCACTGCTCTCCAGTTTTTGCGTTTGTTTCTACCTCCGGAATATGCGTTTGCAATAAGATAGGCGAGAATGTATTTTGACAAAATTTCACTGAGTTGTTTACAAGCGCGCCATAGAGTTTGGATCTGCCGACAGTCTCACAAAGTCTCGCGACACTACAGCATTCTCACGTTCTCACGGTCTCTCTCGAGAGATTCTAAAATCTTCTTGATCCTGACCAGGTGATAAGCATTACGGAGATCGAGTTTGGTAAAAACAGTAGCACGATGAAGTGAGTTGAAGGCTGAATCAATGAGAGGAAGTGGGTATTTGTTTTTTAACAGTTATATCATTTAGTCCTCTGTAGTCTATGCAGGGTCTCAAAGTCTTGTCCCTTTCTCAACAAAAAAAACCCCTGCCCCAACGGGAGACGAAGAGGGGCGGATAAGTCCAGCAGCTAGACTCTCGGAAATGTAGGTCTCCATAGCCTCTCTTTCTGGTTTGGAGAGGTTATACAATTTGCTGGAGGGCAAAGTAGAGCCAGGAATTAGATCAATTTGACAGTCATAGGGACGATTAGGTGGGAGGGAGGAGGCACGGCTCTTGGAAAAAACCTCCTTTAGGTCATGATATTCTGGTGGCACTAGCGACAAATCTATAGGCCTAGCAGGAGGTGGAGGAGGAGAGTCATTGGGCGGAGCTGCAGCGTGTAAACAATGAGAATGACAAAACAAACTCCAATTGACGATCGATTGGGATGACCAGTCTATCTGCGGATTATGACGTTTTAGCCACGGGAGGCCCAATACCAGGGATGATGACGATGAGTGCAAAATGTAAAAACTGATAAGTTCACAGTGATTACCAGAAACCAGCAGGGACACTGGAACAGTCCGATGAGAAACACAAGCTAACACTCTACCGTCAAGGGCAAAAACTTTCTTGGGTTCAGAGAGGGCTTCAGTGGGAATGTTAGCTTGATTTACTAATTCAGAGTCAATGAAACTTTCATCAGAACCCGAGTCCACTAATGCTTCAACAGGCAGGGTCACAGTCTTAAACACAACAGTACCTCGGAGGATGATTCGTTTGGCGGAGGGTTCCACAGGCATATGGCTCACCAGCGCCCCTCCGGAAGCCGATGAGCCTTGTCTTTTGGTTGAAACGGGCAAGAGCGCAGGCTGTGGCTGGACTGGCCACAGTAAAAACAGAGGCCCTCACGCTGGCGCCGCTGACGCTCCTCCGGGGTGAGACTCATCCTCCCGAGTTGCATGGGCTCCTCACCGGGAGTAGATGACTCGGGACGAGGGGCGGTAGATGGATCCGGGAGCTCATGCCGGGGCGGAGGGGTCGGGACAAAGGATCTAAATGAGCCTGCTCTTTCCCTGCGTCTCTCTCTGAGGCGATTATCCAGTTTAATAGAGAGTGAAATCAACTCTTCTAAATCAACGGGTTCATCCCTAGCTGCCAGCTGATCCTTAACATCATCAGAAAGACCCCTAAAGAAAATACCCCGTAACGCCTTGTCGTCCCACCCACATTCAGCCGCTAAAATACGAAAATCAATGGAATATGATGAAACGGAACCTGTGCCCTGGCGTAGAGAAAGTAACCGACTACTACTCTCTTTCCCCTGTAGAGGATGGTCAAAAACTCTGAGCATTTCTGTAGTAAAGGAGCCAATAGAATTACAAACAGGTGAATTATTGCTAGTTAAAGCTACGGCCCAAGCTGAAGCTTTCCCAGACAGAAGGCTCATAACGAAGGCTACTCTGGACCTATCGGACGAATAGGTCAGTGGCTGTTGGTCAAATACTAACGTACATTGATGCAAGAACTACTTACACGACCCTAACTCTCCCGAGTACCTGCTAGGGGTGGGAATGAATGGCTCACGGGGCTGTGCAGACGGAAACACCACCGCGTGGGTGGTCTGGAGCGAAGTCCCGGATGCTTGGTCTGAGTGTAGAGCTTGAGCTTGATCCGTAGGTCTCGGTGTAGACAGACGAGCTGATACATCATCCAACCGGCCGCTGAGCTGATTCATGCCCACAGAAAGGCTTTGAAGGGTGGACATGATCTCGTCCAAAGCGACCCCATGTTGCTTCATAGTCACGCCTTGAGAGGAAATAGCACGTTTAAACTCCTCCGTCTCAAAAAAAACCTGCTTCAGTCTTTCTGCCTCTGCGGGGTCCATATTTGGCCAGAGAATTCTGTTACGGTTTGCTAGTGGACCCCAACGCAGAGACGGAGGCAAGGTGGCAGGTTCGAAAAAAGATTTAATCTCTTAGGCAGACGAGACAGGAAAACTGGCCGACTTGAAGGACGGAGCTTGGAGCTTGGAGCTTGGAGCTTGACGCTTGGAACCCTGAGGAACAAACATAGAAAATTCTCTGGCAGCGTGGTGCTGAGACAAGCGGGCTTAAGACTGCAGTCTTGATTGCGCAATCTGGTTCAGGTGTCCAGACTGCAGTCTTGATTGCGCAATCCGGTTCAGGTGTCCAGACTGCAGCACCAGCTGAAGTCAGCCACGCCCCCTGTCACACACTGCTGCAGGGAAACAGAAAAAGGGGAAACACCAAAACAACCCCAAAAACAACACCAAAAAGTACCCCCCCCTCAAAGGGCGCCACCCGGCGACCCTCCAGGCTTATCTGGATGACGAACATAGAAGTCCCGTATGAGTTCAGGGTCCAGAATGAAAGAGCGTGGTACCCAGGAGCGCTCCTCAGGTCCGTACCCCTCCCAATCCACCAGGAACTGCAGACCACGCCCCCGCCGACGAACATCCAACAACTGTCTCACAGAGAAGGCAGGGTGGTCATCCACAATCCGGGGGGGCGGAGGGGGGTCGGACGGAGGGGAGAGAGCGCTCGAGGAAACAGGTTTCAGAAGTGAGACGTGAAAGGAGGGATGTATGGACAGAGAGGCGGGTAATTTCAACCTGACAACTGCGGGATTAATGACTCGCTCGATTTCGAAGGGGCCAATGAAGCGTGGTGATAGTTTCTTAGACAGCCAAACCTTCTGTCCAGGCCTGTAGTTCGGAGCAGTCACACGATGGCGATCCGCCAGCGCCTGATTACGTGTGGCAGTACGCGAAAGCGCTGCCCGGACCTCATGCCACACGCGCCGAGCCCTCCTAAGGTGTCCCTGAATGGAAGGCACTGCAACAGCTTTCTCCTGGGTGGGGAAAAGCGGAGGTTGGTAACCGTAACATGCCATAAAGGGTGACATACCTGTAGCAGAAGACACTAAAGTGTTGTGGGAATATTCCACCCAAGACAGGTAAGTGCACCAGGAAGCTGGGTGGTCGGCTGCAACGCAACGTAAAGAGGCCTCCAGATCCTGATTTGCTCGCTCCGTCTGACCGTTAGTTTGTGGGTGATATCCCGATGACAAGCTGACACTGGTCCCCACCGCCTGGCAGAAAGCCTTCCACACCCGTGAGGTAAACTGAGGACCTCTGTCAGAGACGATGTCCTGAGGGAGTCCATGAAGCTTAAAAACATGCTGAACCAAAAGATTAGCAGTTTCGAAAGCTGAAGGGAGCTTTGGAAAAAAGCTCCCTTTGGAAAAAAAGGGGAAACACCAAAACAACCTCGAACATGACACTCTCTCCATCTCTCTGTCTCTTCCCAGTCATGTTTGGCATCAAAATGTTCATAACACACTAACAATAACTACTTCCTCAAGGGTTGGGTAGCAGGGAAGTGTTTACAAATATAGGGCCTCCCTTGCTGCCAGGGGTAGCAGCTTACCGGCCCCACCAGGCCCAGGCCCTTGCTGTAAAAGTAAATCTGTCCGGCAAACCTATAGCAGAAATTCATTCTACTTGCCAGAGAAAGCTATACACATGAAGAAGAAGACACATTTTACATCTTCTGATGTCATCTTATTGTTGCAGGACCTCTAGTGCGTGTTAAAACTGTGCTTGGTAACATTTACAAGTAACATAAGCTACTTCGTTATTTAGTTGAATCCTCATCACTTATCTTTTGGGAGGTGAGTTGAATTGGGTGTTTGATTTAGTGTTGGAGTTTTCAAACAAGTTGTTTCATGATTTTATGTTTCATGAACAGTCTGGTTGAGGCTTTGACACTTTGCAACCACTTAACAAAAAAGTTATTCTTTTTCTGAAGTAGACCCATCAATAAAACATAAATTGTTATTTTTATAGACAAAATGAATTCTGAATTCACTAAATATTCCTGTATTTTGATTGGTGATCATCCATCATTATTTTTGTATAAAATTGTCATTTCTGTTATTTTATCCCTTTGGAAATTTGACTCATTACTGTTAGCTGGACTTGCTGTACTCCTGTCTGAGGTTGTGGCTCTGGATCAGGAATTGAACCCAGCATTTCTGATTGGAAAACACTTCAACATTGAAGCTCAGTTCAATCTTTTATCCATAAGTCAAGCTAAATGTTTCTTGTTAAAAACACATGTAACTTATAAACATGGCGGTTATTTCCCATGCTATTCTACAAATGATATTAGCTCTGGCTTAGCTTGCACAGACCCTCTAGATCAGTGGTTACCAACCTTTTTCAAGCCAAGATCACTTTTCATGTCAGACAAAAAGCAAAGATCCACCATTTTAGAATGACTTTACACCTTTTAGATTCCTAAATTTAAAAATACAGACATGATGCTGTATCGTTTTATTGACAAAAACATTCTGAAAAGACATTTGACAGCTGATATGTAAATTATGGAAATTAATAGCAAAGCAGTGGTCCAGATATGAGTGATTGTTGTTTGTACAGCAACGTTTAATACCAAATAATCAATCACTGCTCAAGACGTTCAAACCTGAATTTCTGCCTTTTAAAGTACATCGCAACTATCACAGTCATTGTGATGGTTTTGCATGCATCCCTCCAGTTAATGCCCTGTAGCTGGGCTTATAGTTGAAGAAACCTAGTCTCACAAAGTCAACAAGGAGTCTGTCAGTCAAACGGGTCCTGTGCTTTGACTTTATCATTTTTATGTGGGAAAATGCCATATCAGAGAGATATGTGGAGCCAAAAATGACAGAAGGCAAAACGTTTCACTTTTTCGGACAGTTCTGTTCTACAGTGTTCTTCATGTAATTTAAAAAAAAAGCAAATCTCAGGCAACAGGTCAATAAAACATTGCAGGACTTTCCCGCGAATGAACCAATCCACTTTATCTGCAGCACCTTCGCTTGAATTAATTTAACAATCTTTGTCACCAGCTCATTACATAGAAAAAGTAAAAAAAATTGTAGCAAGAGCTTGCTGGTGGATAACACTGTAGTCGTTGACAAATAGTGGGAAATCTGGATATTTGCATATCTGCCTCCCAATACAGCCCCCATTAATGTAGGGCAGAGGCCCCCTTGAAAAGCATGAGCGACAGTACACTGGCACCCCCCAGGCCCCGTCCCCCAGACATAGGCACTACCAAACTCCCCAGCAGATGCCCCCCTCCCCCGTCACCCAAGAGGACCAAGCAAACCAGACAGCCAAATGCAGTAGGCCAGTGCACACCCCAATGCCAATGACTCAGTGCCCCATAACTATGGTGCGCCCACCGGTTGGTATAGCATTGGGGGGAAGTCAGGACCCATCCCGCTGCCAGGAACAGCATTAACAGGCCACAGACCTGTGTGCAAACCCAAAACCAGCCCTGGCGAAAGCCACAGTCAATCAAATCAGACACACACACATAAAAAGATACAAATAAATAGATAGAAATTAAGTTAAAAATATATCAAATTACAGACACACATCACACACTTCAAATATGGCTCTATAATGTGAGTACGTTGAGGACAACTATTTTCCTTATGGACAGAGATTCTCCATGTCTAATGATAAGTGTTTGAAACAGAGGGATGGGTGGCCTTGCAAAATCTTGGAGCAAGGCCGCTTGAGCAGTTCCAATCACCAGCCACCTGAAGAGCCATGCCATTGCTGCATATGGCAGCCATGTTCCCTGCAAACTACAACACACCAGGAGGCCCCAGTATCTACAAAGTCTGGGCCCCACAGCCACAGGGGAGCCACCTAGCACACCCAGAGAGCACATAACACTGTGGAGACACATAAAACCATGAGGACCAAGTTTGCTGACTTCTTTTCTATGTTGATGTATATCACCCAGTATGCACAGTGTGGAACATGCAGGAATATTGCACTTCAGCCATGTTGACAATTCCCCACAGATCTCCTGCCAAAACATATGAACATGTGCACAGAGCCACAAAGTGTGTGCATAATCATCTGGTGTGTTTTCTTCACAATGTGTGCAGATGTTTGAAGGTGTGAGACCCATCCTGAACATCCTTTGTCCTGTATAATCTGTTCTGGGAATAATTGTTATATTGTATAAGGTGCAAATTAGGAGTTATAGTCATATTAAAGATGCAGTGAGTACAAACCATGGCTTCTGGTTGTATTTTGGGAAAGGTGATATATATTACTTAGAAACTGATCAGTATTACTATCTGGTGGATTATTTTGAGAAGTATAACAAGTTTTATAGAGGTATTTTATTAATTACATCAGGTTCATGGGTAATATTTCCTTCTGAATCTTTGACTGAAGTAATTATTGTTTTCTTTGTCTTTAAGTGATGAGCTAAGAATCTGTCAGATTTATTGCAATGCTCAAAGTTCTCTTGGCTAAGTCTTTTTTTATCATAAACTGTGCTTATCAATGATTCCATTTAACTCAAGTTTGGCTTTCCTCAATTCCTTCATTATTTCTTCATATTGGGAAGCACTGTGGGTAGTTTCTAATGAATTAATCCTGAGTTCTGGTTCTGAGATTTTTCAGCTATCTTTATTTTTCCTACTTGATGAAAGAGACTTTTTTGCCTGGCATCTCGGCTTTTCTTGCTTCCCAGAGAGCACAAGCTGACATTCCAAATAAGTTATAATTTTCTAAATATATAGACTTTATTAACTCTTTTGAATGAATTAATACAATTACTGACTTTAAGTAATGATGTATCAAATATCTAATATCTAATTCGTAATGTACAGTCATTAGCATGATAAAAATGTATGCGTGATCAACAGTGGCGGTACTACAGGATGGGGGCTGGGAGGATGGCCTGCTCGGGCCCACAGGGGACCTGGGTAGGAGAGAGGGTGAGACTTTAGGGACTTTATCACGTCTGAGGATAACTGGAGAATGAGGGCCCTCCTCTCCACATATTCAGATGAGCATAGTGTACGGCTGTAGGAGATGGTTATTTTGATACATGTTTACAGGGTTAGCTTATATAGATTTTCACAGTCAGGACTGAGTCATAGTTGTTAAAAACCTAACAGGACTGACTGACTTTAGTGATGCAGCAGGTGTACAATATTGAATAAAATGTTGTGCTGCAAGACTGTCTTTATTTTCACTCTTACATTGAACCGAGCTCCCCTCTCCTTTCTCTCCATCCCTCCCGGTGCAACCTCATTCCATTAACGATGTTACTAACTGGACTCTCTCCCTTCCCCGAAGTCCTGTGCTTTCTCGTCCCCCTTCTCTCTCCTCTCTCCTCCCATCACTTTCTGCAGATATTCCTGGCTCTGGAGCTGTGGGGTCTGGATCTGTGGTTGGGAGTCTCCTCCTGTCACTTCCTGCAGGTGTTCCTAGACCTGTGGAGTCTGGATCTGTGATTGGGAGTTTCCTGCTGCCCTCGTGTTCCTATTTTGCTACTACTCTGCATAGTCTTATTGCTATCATAACTGCTATCATTATCATTAGTCTCAATATCATTGCAATTTTTAATCCAGTGTATGTGTTACTGTAGGCTGCCTCTATCTGCTCCCTCTGTCCTTTTCTCGCCCTCTCTCTCTTGCCCTCTCTTTCTCTCACCCCCAACCGGCCGAGGCAGATGGCCGCCCACCGTGAGCCATGGTTCTGCTCGAAGGTTTCTGCCTCTTAAAAGGAAGTTTTTCCTTGCCTGTGTCGCCTAGTGCTTGCTCATGGTGGGAATTGTTGGTTTTCTGTAATTAACTTCAGAGAAGGGTCTGACCTGCTTTGTTTGGAAAGCGCTGTGAGACAGCTGTTGTTGTGATGTGGTGCTATATAAATAAAATTGAATTGAGTTTAATTGAACCTTATGACAAGCAAATTCACAAGTGGAAAGTCGATATTTTCTCCAAGTGCATTCTGGGCAAAAACTCCCCACTAACCGTCCACTGACGTCATCATCAGCTTGTAAACTGAGTGGAGCATTGTTACGAAGAAAGCTAACATGTGTGGCACAAGGAAAAGCCAAGTTACAAAAACTGGATACATATTGCGTTTTTTCGTCCTGGAGATGAACGTAACTTTTCTTTTGGCAGTGATTCAGACCCACCAGGTTAATTCAAAGTAGCAGTTCTAATAATCACGATTCACAATGTTTGGAGACTGTTGGTGGTCGTGAACTGCAGCTATCCAGCCACCAAGCTTATATAGTGGTACAGCTGTTTTCTTTGTCTGTTATACTTCATGTCTGTTTGATGGACTTCAAAATGACGTAGTTGTTTTCAGAGGTGCCGAAGCTTGTGAGCCCTTCTATTGCGGGTATATGTATTTTGTAAAATGACGTTATCATTTGCTTTATAATTTAGGTATAAAGGGCCTGGTCATTTGCCCCACACCCAGCCCGGGTTCTCATTTGTTCCGCTAGTGCTGATCACTGATTGTGATGGAGTGGATTTTGGTGTCTGTTATATCACACATCAGAGACCTACTAATTATTAAATAATCTATGCTAGAATATGGCTGATGTACTTGTGAGAAGAAAGTATTCTTAAGTCCACTCCGTATGACAAGAGATAAGAGAGGGAAGTAAAGAAATAGTGAAAGAATGAGGGTTCACCAACATTTGGGCCATACATATAAGCGAGGTTCATATCTTTGGTAGACAAGTTAACTATTATAAATCTACCTGGGGAATCTATAACTGTGCTTTGTACAGCAAAATGTACTTAATTTACTGTTTGCCTGGAGCTGTAAATGTAAATGCTAAATGTACATGAGGAAACTGTGATGTGGTGAGGACATTACCTCTGAACAGATTAGTCTCCTGTAGTAAAGCAATGTGCAATGCTCCTACTCTACTACTTCACTACTGCATTGAGTGATATTAAGGTAAATTAATAAAAAACGTAAACATTCGTGAAAGCATGTGCATACAGTTATGTGCACAATACAAATTCTCAGCAAGCTAGTGTCTGTAGCCACCATGTGTAAGAGATCCATCAGTGTTGTGTTTCTGGGAAAGAACCTTGTGTGTGCTTTGCAAGTTAACCTTAAAACAAATGTTGGAGTGGCGATGCAGATGCACAAAAAAGCTTGATTTTCCCTGCGACAATCCATTCAAAACACTTGTCGATACAATCATCCAGGCTGTCCAGGCTTTCTTTGTTGTTCTCCAGTGTTTTTGTTTGTTTAATACTCTGTAGAATATATCTTTACACTACCATACACTATCAAAGTTAGAATCTTACTGTGTTGTTTGTTTAGAAGGCTCCATGTATTTTGATTCTGTCGACAGTGCCCTAAAGGCTTGTGGGGATAGCATCTTGCCACCTACAGCTTTACTATTCCAACAGGCTAAGTTCCCCCTCAGTCTTCTCTTATAACTGCTCTAGTCACAGAGAGTCCACACTTCGTACTGATGTATATGTTATCTTCATACCATTAACCACGAAACCTCCTGAAATAAAAACCAGAAAAGTATTTTCACTTAAAAACTCAAATGATTGGTATGCCTCAGATAAAGTAATACACAGAGCACTTTCTTATAGTAAACATACACTTTGACACATTCCTTTTGTAGTGGACCTGTTAAGCTGATAAAGAAATACCCAGATGACCTTCTACAATAAGGGTGGCATCCTGCTATAACCTTTCCACATCTGCAAATTCTTCTATAAATAGACCATACATTATATTCTGTGATGCTAAGTGATGTAATCTTTTATTCTTCAATATAATACATGAACTTCAATTATTGACTCTCTGTATTTAATCTTAAATTCCTCCTTAATGGATAAAGTGTTGCGCAGGTGTTCCAGGACTCAAATGCAACACACCAGGAAGTCCAATTCAACAGTCTTTATTATAAGGTCTTCAAAAAATCCAAACACAAAAAAACTGCCAAGCAGGGGCGACGAAAACAAAAGCAATGCCCACTAAACCAGAAAAAGGGGTGCACAAGGCACAAACAGAATTACCACGTGCTGGCACTGTGGAAAGGTCCAGTAAGGGGCAAAAGGGCTCAGGAGCTACGCCGATATCCACCAAGAGTCTCACAGATGAAACGAACTAGCAAGAAGGGGAAAAACTGAGGGAGCTAAAATACTGGGCAAATGAGGTGGGAATGCGTTACAGCTGTGAACTCAGGTGTGAAGATAGCAGGGCGGGAAAACAGGGCCGTAGATAAAGGTGGACTGGAACGGGTGACTCAAGTAAAACAAAAGGTGGCTGAGGGAAAAAAAAAGGGGAATGGACTGGGAAAAAATGGGCACAACTGTGACATAAAGGACAGCAGTCAGGATGAGACCCAAATTTTTCCTGGTAGTGATCCTTCCCATCTACTTCACAGAGCACCAGGGGGTCTGAGCTGCCTGCTGTCACAAGGGATCTTCAACTATTGTCATCAAGACTCCCTAAGGGATGCCAGTCTCCAGATTGTAAAACCCACTACAGTGGTAATCAGGCTGAGTTCTACATTCCAAGAAAAGTTTTTATTACTCCAAAATGTACTGGGGGTTTTTTGCCTTCCAGGGTTTTCATCTGTGTTCTATCTTCTGGACTATCTGGCCTCCCAATCAGTCCCTGCTGTGAGTCTCTGTTACCCTTCTGTGGATATCTTCCTCTCACCGCCTGCCTGCTCTCCATCCTACAACTCTGGATTCATCTTCCAGTCAGCCAATCACTGCCTTACCGCCCTCCAGTGTATTTACTCCCTGCTACCTGAATGTTAAGTATGTTTGATATCATAAGTAGCAACGCCATGTTTAATGGCCTATGCAGTGATGTCCTCACAGGTGCCTGTGTGCACTGAGGCGCTGTTGTAGGTATCTGCAGAAATAAAACTGTGTTTTCATAGACAAAAAGTACAGGGCAGTCTGTTGTTTCCTTCCATGAATATCACTTGCTAGAGGGTACTAACAAACGATTTTAGGTGACAGTTTAACATGTTGCAGAAATGTTTAATGCTCTTTTTTTATTTGCCTTTGACTCATTTGGATCCTGCCTTCCAGGACCCCCCATCTCTCATTCACCTCTTCATACTCTTCTCCAGCTCCAATATGTCTCTTGCTGCCCTCCAGGCCTCCAGATTAGAAACATACATTTTTTTGTCTGGTGAATCCAGCTTTTGAGGCCATCTCTCATTTCTGCTAAATTCCTTAAAGATTTGTTATCAGTTCAGAAAAAAAAACTTTTTTTTTATTTTTATTATTTGTTTCGCCATCTTCTCTTGATCCCTTGTTTGAGAATAATTTGTTTCCTCTTAGATTTAAGTTTTAGATACATTCTTTCTTAAATCTACATGTAAATGGTAGTGTCTTACAGTGATCATGGTCAAGTTATCATGTAGGTTTTCATAGATGGTTGATTGTTCTCGTCTTCATTCATTTTGTCTTCCAGAAGCTCCTGGAAGAGCTAATTGGGGCCGTTGTGGCCCTTGTGTGTTTTCTTATCCTCCACAGCTGCTGTGGTTGTGGTTTTCTTTATTTTTCACTTTATTTTTTTGCTTTCCCCCTCACTCCACCTCTAATGCTCATACCTCCCTTTTCTATTTTCAACTTTTCATTTCTTTTTTAATTAATCAATATAAAAATAAACATGAACAAAATTTAAATGAATCATTATGATGAAAAGTACAGTGCTGCTTCTTCTTCACTGATGTTTATGCCTCTGAGTACACCAAAGGAAAAAAAAGACGGTGGAGCTGTAAGTGTTGATGACATGATCTGAAGACGTTCACACTCAAGTTCTTGATTTTAAAAAAACATTTACTTCGCTGTCTACAGGTGTGCTCTTAATCAAAAGCCACACACCTTGCAATGTGTAGTATATAAAATTTAACCTACACAATTAGAGTAGTTCTTCCAAATTCTGTTGTCATAGACATTTTGTACTTCTATTGAGGAACTTTGCCAGAGAGCACAACACAACAGAAGTAGTGCACTAATGTTTCAAAACAAAGGGAGGTTTTGGGGTACAACTCTAAAAGAGTTCAACAAGAATGGTTATGCTGGCTGAATTTTGTGGATGTGACAAATTACTTTGCATAACAGAGAGCCAAAGGGGAGCACCTGTTCTGTAAGTTGAACTCTTGATGTTGCCTTGAAGCATTGATTTTTTTCAGTTGCTGTCTTGTTCCCCCATTTTTGACTCTCAGGAACTCTCCTGTCATTCATTTCTTTTTAAAATAGAATAGAATACTTTATTGATCCCAGCCTTTACCTCTTCACCATAATGGCATCGAAACAGTACGCTGACTGTCAAAGTTATGCCAAACACATTCGCTTAACAACGGGACTCTATAAAGACTTTTTTGTTTGATTTAAAGAAATTTGACATCCTGCTTGTTAAATGTCTTGAATTTGCATTATTCCACTGAATAATAAATATAATAACATCAAAACATAAATGTCTCTCAAAACTATAAAATGTTGTAGACTGAAGCTGTTTGGCCATTAGGAATAACTTTTTATTTCTTTTAGTTGCAAACTCCCAGACATCACATAGAGGAATGGTAAAGGACAGTCACCACCCTCGCTTATTGTGGACTGCACAGTCCCCACAAGCAGATTTGGCTACTCACCTGAGCATACAGGGTTTCAGACAAAGACAAGGGATCCTGACCTGGTGAAGTGATTCTGCTCAGGGTCCATGTTTCCAAGACATAGAAACTGAATCTATAACGCTGCAGCAAAGGGAAGCCCAAAGGTTTTGTCAGGCTTTTGTACCCTCTTTCGCTCTCAATTCCTTTCACTTTGCTCTCATCCTACTCTCAATGCCTTAGTTTTAATTGCTTTGAAGCTGAGTGCTCACCTCGGGGAGCTCAACAGGATGTTTTACAGAGCTTTGGGGAGCCTGACTATTAATAAATAATACCTCCCTGTACTCTTTCTTCAGCACACCCTATACATTGCAGTGAGATGGAAGGAGCATTTCAGGGAGCAAACAGGTTTTTTTAACCAGCAATACACATTCATTTAACTTGTTCAACTTCAAAGTGCACACCTAAACCACTAAAAGATTAATTAGATTAAAAGTACTATTCATCTAGCACATGCTATTCTGAAATGTTTTTAAGGACTCTGCCCTAGCATTGCACATAGTCAATATTGTTTGATAACATTATGGTACCAGTTAAAGTATACCAAGGAAACAGCATTGTTCCTATCCTGGGGAGTTTTAATCTTGCATCGTGATTTTGGGTCCACATACCCCAAAAGGAATGTTGCTAGCTCTCCACACTCTTTTTTGGACACCCTTATTCATGCTATAATACCCTTGTGTACCCAAAGAAAACCAACATTTACCCACATTTAAAGTGCAATAAAAGAATGACTGCCCTCTCCGGAGGAATAATATCCCTTCCAGCTTGCATCCCCTTACCCCTCTTCCCTATGGCTCCAGAACATAGATCATACTCACACATGTAGGGTTTCAGGGGCTATGGGGGACCCTGTGGAGTGCAGCTAAGACCACCACCTTGGCCCTTCAGCGCCCCCATCCCCCCATGTTTTATCAAGTCTTTAGACATTACCTCCCATGTACACACACACATATACAGTACAAATTAGGGCCAGGGGGTGGGTGTGTTGAATGGTGTAAGGTGAGCGGGGCCCCTCAGGTGGATGGGAGTGCTTGAGGGACCTTTCTGTAGGGCTTTGCAAGGCCGCCCACCCCACTGTTTTAAAAGTTTAGTAGACATGGAGGACCTCTGCCCATCAGGGATAGAGTTGTCCTCAACTCACTTTCATCATAGAGCCAGAGGGGGTAGGGGACGGGTCTCCTTGCGCCCCTGTCTCCTGGGGGCTGCCTGGTTCCTGGGGGTCCTGGGGTGCATCTGCTGGTCCCGAGTCTGTGGCAGTGGGGAGTTACTGGTGGGGTGCCTGCCATGCCAGACCCACGGGATGATTTATTTATTATTATTGTTTTTCTTCATTTTCTTTAATTTATTCCATTATTATTATTGCTATTTATTTTACTTTCTTGGTATTTATTTTTATATTTTCTGTGTATGTGTGTGTTTATGCGAGTGACCTAGCCCCACGGGGACTAGGTCAGTGGCTTTGGGGGTCTTACTACCAAGGTTAACTCTAATCTGATCTTAACTCTAATCTCATATAACAATGGAAAAGAGTACAGAGGACTGACTCAGGACTTGATGGGTTGTCAACAGAACTCATCCAGTGAAAGAAAACTGAAGGGAGTTTGGAGCCTATACCAGCTGAAATGGGCGAAAGGCAGGGTACAAGTTGCTAGTTCCTTGCAGGGCACATAGAGACAAACAACCACACACAGTCACATTCACATTCATTCGAAGAGCAGTTTGAAGTCTCCATTTAACCTAACATGCATGTTTTTGGAAGGAAAGAGAAAGCCAGAGTGCCTAGAAAGAGCCCACACAGACCAGGGAGAACATGTCATGATGGGCTCCTGTTTTCTAGCCCACATGCAGAACACAATACAGGAGAAGTTGATCAGGGATAATGGGTTTATTGAAACACTGGGTGTGATGAGAACGGGAGTCGTCCGGGAGGGGGCTCACCGAGCGACCAGCCTTCTGAGAAAGGTTGGGCAGGATGGTTAGTTCGAGGGCTGTCGGAAATGAACAGATGAACTGTAATGGGCTTACTTGAGTGAAGATATTTACAGGCTCAGGGAAGGTCTTAGGCGGTCCGGGGTCCGTGTCCTCTTGGGGATCCAGGTGGTCCAGGATAGATGGCAGGAGTCCCAAGGTTTGTGCGTGGGAGGGCAGACAGGTAGGCTCAGATCCAGCAGGAAACAGAGAGCCGGTGACGACCAGTCAGAGAATCACGGGGAAAACTGGAAGTCTGACTTCGGGTTGAGTATGGAAACTCACGTCAAGACGTCTCGGGGAAGAATATACCTGAAGGCGGGAGAATAGGTAATTCTCACAAGGAATCAAAATACAAAAACTCAGAGACAAGCTCGAGGAGGCTCGGAGGTACCGTTACTGGCTAACACTCAGGCGCTGAAGATCTGGCCATCCGCTCCTCAAGTACTCCCAGCTGGATGAGGTGATTGAGATCAGGTGTGCTGGATGACGTCATGGGTTCAGGGAGGCGCGCCTGAAAACCTCTCGTGGCAACCCAATAAACACGGACAGGACCCCGGAACACAACAGAACATGGAACATCAAACTGGGAACCCCCTTATTGTGAGGCAACAATGCTAACCACCATTTTTAAAAATCTTCAAATAAAGGGGGGAAAAATATAAAAAGACAGAACACAAAAAAGGAAAATAAACATGAAGTAGAAAGGTATAACATTTCTTTCCAAGCAGGGGTAATTGAAGCTGCCCAACTGGAAAAAGCCACCTCAACAGGAGTGTTCATTCAAATGGCATTCAAACTTGAGTCCCAGCTGCCTCTGGGTATAAAAGCACACATCCTGTTCCGACAGTTTCATTTTTTAAATAAAAGCAGGTATGGAAGGCAAAGGCTTTCCATGACAGAGAATAATTAAATACTTGGATATCAGCCAGTCAAGATTTCGATTTTAATGGATCTATAGTGGACTGGTTGAGTGTAATGGAAACTCTTTTCAGAATTATACAATGACTGCTATATAGTTTAAACTGGCCTTTTATATGAAAGTTTCATAACTTTCTTATAAGCAAAAACATAGACATACAAATACACTGCAAAGCCTTTTAACACACCATGACATTTACTTTCTGTACATCAAATGGTCCATAAAACCAAAGGTCAGCCATTATCACAGAGAAATTACTGACCAATGTGCAAAATACAGGTCAACTGGAAAAAGTCTGAACTGATTTTCAAGCATGAGCTTTACAGTTACAATGTCAAGCATAACGAGGTTTCCAAGAGGATAAAACTCAAAGCTTGGCTTGACATTTGTCTTCTTTCATTGTGAATGGTTATACGATAAGATAAGATAAGATAAACACTATTTATCCCATGGGGTAAAATTCATTTTCCGTACAACAAGACCTAAGATATGAACAGGATACATAATCCGTAACATGAACATACAGGAGCCGAGAGTACTTGGGGCAGCACCTCTTTGCAGATACATGATATAAAGATAACATAGAAGCCCGTCTGCACTCACCGAGAGCCGGAATAAGAAGCAAAACAACAGTAGTAATAGAATAAATTGGTCATTTATAATGTTTAGAATTAATTCATAATTTATTTTGAGGTCACCTCACAGTTATGAAAAATGATACTTTATATTCACTGGGGTTCCAAAATATAAGAATAAACAATTATATATTTATACTTCATATATACATGTACATATATTTATAAATCCCAGTCTGTCTGCCTAGTCTGGTTAACAAAGGCTTGTAATATTAGTGTATGACTTGTTTATGCATTAAGCAGACGCTTTTATCTAAAGCAACTTACAATGCAGATACCTCCTGTGTTAAAATGATGCAAGAAAATGTGTCCATGCATTTGTTACTTCTGGGCTGGATTACTGCATTTCTTTATTATAAGGCTCTTCGAAAAAGTCAATTACGACTCTTCAGCTGATCCAGAAGGCTGCAGCAAGTGTTCTGACAGGAACTAGTAAAAGAGATCATATTTCTCCTGTCTTGGCTGGTCTGCATTGGCTTCCTATAAAATCCAGAACAGAATTTAAATCCTTCTTCTTACATGCAAAGCTCTTCATGGTCAGGCACCATCTTATCTTAAAGAGCTCATAGTACCTTACTGCCCCACCAGAGCAGTGTGCTCCCAGAATGCAGGGTTACTTGTGTTTCCTAGAGTCTTCAAAAGCAGAATGGGAGCCAGAGCGTTCAGCTATCAGAGTCCTCTCCTGTGGAACCAGGTTCCTGTTTGGGTTCGGGAAGCAGACACCGTCTCTACATTTAAGAGTAGGCTTAAGACTTTCCTTTATGATAGAGTTTATAGACAGGGCTGGCTTAGGTGAGTCCACCTTTAGTTATGCTGCTATAGACCTAGACTGCCGGGGAATTTCACATGATGCACCGAGCTCCCCTCTCCTGTTCTCTCTCTCCCTCTCAGTGCAACTTCATTCCATTTGTGCATTTTACTAACTGGACTTTTTCCGTTGTGTGCATCCTCGTCCATCTTCTCTCTCCTCCTATCACCTCCTACAGGTTTTCCTGGCTCTGGAGCTGTAGAGTCTGGATCTGTGGTTGGGAGTCTCCGCTGCCCCCGTGTTCCTACTCTGCTATAACTACTATTACTGTTCCTAGTGCTATTGCTATTTTTGCTGCTATCATTAACATTACTATCAATATCTGTACCATTTTTCATCCAGTCAATAGCAACACTACCTTTACTTGTCTGTACCTCTATGCGTTACTGTGTAGGCTGCCTCCCCCTGCTCCCTTTGCTCTCTCTGTCTTTCTCTCCCTGTCTCTCTCTTTCCCTCTCTCTCTCTCACCCCCAACCGGTCGAGGCAGATGGCCGCCAACCCTCAGCCATGGTTCTGCTCGAGGTTTCTTCCCCTTAAAAGGAAGTTTTTCGTTGCCTGTGTCACCTAGTGCTTGCACTTGGTGGGCACACTGTAAATAATATCCGTAGAATTAACAGTGAATTGCTGTAAAATCATGACATAAAAAAACATTCAAACGCATGTTCAATTATGTAGAGCCCAAAGTAGTAAGATTAGGATATGATGATAATATGAGACAAAGAAAACGCTTATTACATACCTTTGAAGAAAACATTGATTAGCTTATTAGAATCAGAATTTTGGAAAAAAAATCAGTGTTGCAACGGTCTATGAAAAAGATGCATGCGTTCTTAGTGACATTTGTGATGGACAGGCCTTCAAGTCCAACCCGTTCTTCATTGCAAACCCAGGAGGTCTGCAACTTATTTTATACCAAGACGCATTTGAAGTAGTCAACCCTCTTGGGTCAGCAAAAAAGGCACACAAAGTTCTCGCTGTTTATCTTTCTGTTGCAAATTTGCCCGTTCATGTGCGGTCCAACACAGATCACATGTCCCTAGTCTTGCTGTGTGGAGAGAATGAAGTGAAAAAGTTTGGATATGCTAAGTGTTTGCTGACATGTTGTCGGATTTGAAAGATTTTGAAGAAAATGGAGTCACTGTAGGAGGGGAAACAGTCTATGGGGCTTTGTACTGTATAGCTGGGGATAATTTAGGGTCACATGGCATTGGAGGGTTTACTGAAAACTTCAGTTGCTCTACGTTAATTATGCAGGTACTGTGAGGTCACCAGAGACGAATTTAAGAAAGAACACAATCTTTGACTGCTCCAGCAACAGCCGAAAACTTGGAACAAAAGCATTTGTCAACATTTCATTAGCCATTGCATTTCTTCTTAAACAATCTGCAAACTAAGCTTAATGTCTACAAATTACTAACTTTAAAAACATTAAAAGTTGTCGTCAAATTAGTTGAACATGTTTTTAGCATAGTTGGTCAGAAATGGTAAATGGAATGACAAGTTCAAAGTAGTTTTATATTTTTTATTTCCATTGATTGTAGTTTGGACCCGTTTCATATCGGAGTAAGAGTTGTGTCTAATGAATGCAATCCACAGTGTTCCTAAATAAATGTATCAGCTACTTTTTGTATGTAATATTTCCTTTTATGTCTTTAATGCAAATTGTAGAGATGTACGAATCATTTCTACGCTCCACCATCACGGAGGTCTTGCCTGACCTTCCAGAAGTATCAAAGGACATCTTACAAGAAACTCTTCAATCCCTAGGGATAGAGACCGATGATGACTTTCGGTTTGTTAAGGAAGAAGATTTATTGTCAGCCTTGAAGCCTATACAAGCCCGGAAGCTGGTTGCTGCATGGAGTTAGAAATGTGAGTCTATCATTGTTATTATCAGTTATCAACATGGCAATAAAGTTCAGTTAAAATATAAAACAACCATTATGTCTGTCTTGTATGTGTGCTTTTAAAGGCCAGGCCCAAGAACGTGCATCTTTAAGCCTTACTGCCTCACCAGGACCTTAGCCATCCAAGGTGAGTCAGTTGCCAATTTCAGCGTCATTGTCCAGCAGCTGTCAGAGCCCACAGGGCAGTTTTCCAGACTCATTCATGATACCATGGAGGAAGTTCCCTGAGGCTTTGACGCAGGCTTTGGAGAGGAAAACGTCCAAGTCCAAGTTTGAGGAAAGAGATGGTGAGAATTGTGAAATGATGAAAGTAACCACTTCATTATGTAAAAGGAACGCTGTTGATGTGGCTAGGAAATTAGTGGCCAAATACCCCAAATCACTGCAAGATGTCATTGAGGGTGACATAATTGGCACAGGGTACTCCCTTGTAGGCCATAGGCTGAAGCCTGTATCGTTAAGTTTCGCTCCACTTATTGAGGGACTACTAAATGACACCTGCAAAAAAATCCTTAGTGTCAGGGGGGGTGGTTCTTGGAGGGAGGACTCAGTTGCGGAGATGAGGGGAACAAGGTTTATTGTAACAAAAACCAGAGTGAATGTCCAGACAAAGTACAAATCAAAGCTGTGGAAAACTGTGAGCAAAGGCAACGTAAAGAAAACAAGACTGTGGCAAAAACTATGACTTTGACAAAGTAACAAAATAAAGATTAACAAAACTGTAGCAAAACTGTGACTATGACAAAAACAAAGACTATGGCAAAACAAACCTGGCGTGGGGGAGACGACGGACAAGACGGATGAAAGACGAAAGAAGACGAAAACGCACTCGCACAAGACAAGGGGAAACGAGGACTATTTAAACGCATGAGGGAGGGGAACCCCAGGTGTACACAATAGGTAATCAGGACATGACGAGACACTAGACGTGACAGAGCCCCCCCCTTAAGGGACGGCTCCCAGACGGCCCTAACACACACGAGGGCCACGGGAGGGTGGGGGGGGGGGGAATCAGGAACAGAGGGAACAAACACAAGGCGTGGAACATGGCATGACTGTGAGACTTGACTGTGGACTTGGGCGATGACGAGGGACATGGCTGGGGACATGACGAGGGGACATGGCTGGGGGCATGACGAGGGGACATGGCTGG
>CAJRST010014446.1:8282033-8300097 GCA_907169785.1 Menidia menidia | reverse complement strand
ACAACATCAAGGACACATAGGGAGGGAGGGATGGGGGGTTGGAAGGAAGGGGAAAGGTAACAGCGAGGCAGTGAGTCCAAAGGAATGCATGAAGTCTGTAATTGTGTGTGTGTAAGTGTAAGCAAGCTGAAGTTCACATCCACAGGCAGGATGGAATTTGTCCTTGTGATGCCCATACTCCTGCTTGGGAGGAGGGAGGGGGGTGGGGAGGGCAAAGCGTCGGTCTGCAGTTTCATCCAGGGCAAAGTTGCAGAGTAGCAGCTGCAAGGCCGCTCTCGGGAGGCCAGATTGAGATAAGAGAGATAGCTTTGTTCCAGACAGAGCGTGTTTTGTCTGCCTTAAGTCCTCAGCAGGTCTCAATGGCGATCCAATTCAGCCGAATTGTGTTAATTTCCATCCATCTGAACCACCACCTTCTCCAAGTTGTTCCCCATCACCCTCATGCTGTCACACATCGTCCCCATTTTGCTTACCAGCGCATCATGTTTGCGAGACAACTCGCACAAGGTTTGAGTCTGAGCGTTGATGGCCCGGTAAACCGGCTCGACAGGCAACCCGCCACCAGTTGCCCTCAGCTTCCGAACATTACAAAACAACTTGTAAATTTCACGTCCTAAAACTGCTTATTGTACATTTAATAACTGCAAAATGTACATTTAGTCATCATTTATTGTACATTGAATCCCAGTAAAATGTACAAGTTGTTCTGTAATGTTGTTAACATTTTTAATGTATTTTCTATGGGATTATTCTGGCAACCACAGCTGCCAGTTTTTTTTCCGTAGAAACAACAGATTTCTTTTTACAGTGCATTGTTGGTCTTCTGTAAATTACTTAAGTGTGTGGTCTGTCTTGCTCTGTTTGGAAAGTGCTGTGAGATAACTGTTGTTGTGATTTGGCGCTTTATAAATCAAATTGAATTCAATTCAATACAATATTACAGTTAGCAACAACCAGACAATTAGCTACACAGGAGAAAACCACTAGTCTCTGTTAAAGGCAACAGTGGGGACAGTGTAGAGATAGAGGGAAGGACAGAAAGAAAAGTTTAGAGGAGGTGGGGACGTACAGGATAAGAGTTAGGATAGGAGAAGCTTTTTAATGAACTGGGTCTTCAACATGTTTCCCTATGGGGTAAACACACTCAGGGGGGTTAATAAATAATGGGACAAAGGTAGTGTGGCCACCTCAAAAGGAAGTCATGGACTCTAAGAGTTAAGTCCAATTGACAGAATGACTTCAGCTTACAGTGTCACAAGTCATAGGAATAGGACATGGGTGTAAGGATTTGTGATCCTCCTTGAGTATAATTTGAGATGAAAATGGTGTTATTATATGACAACTTTATGGGCTCATGCTCATTAAATATTTTTTGACAATATGTCACACTTCCAGGTGTTACGTGCAATCGTGTGGTTAGTAGGCAATATATTGCTGTTTTCACTCAGTGTGTCATGGCGGCTGAGGTCTGAAAATGGGTGGATTTAAACTCAACAGAGTTTACTGTAAATTGAAGCACAGGAAGGAAGTACAGCTTGAGGTGTGGATTAAAAGACAACTGGGGCCAGACAGGGGAATATGTAAAGGTTAGATCTTTTCACTGGGATCACAAAGCATTGCTCACAGGAATTGGCCTGTTTACCATTGTGAATGTAAGACAATGATGTTAATGAGCCCTGACGTCCAACAGTTATGGAAGCAGTAGACACCCAGACTCCACCCAGGTGTGCTGGGTGCCAGTTCAGCTCAACCCATGACATAATAACACAAGTATACTGGTTTCTATACAAAAAGGCATAAAAAATGCTGGCATTTGCTGTTGCATCATTTTAAACTTAAGCAGTCAACACTTATCACTGTACAAAGTTGGATTAATTTTCAATCAAGATCTCATGTCGACGATGACAGAATTAGACCACTGTGTAATGCAGTGTTGTCAAATTGAAGTCCTCTGGGGCCACTGTGAAGTGAGTTTAAAATGTTTCCCTACTAACACACCTATCAAATGAATAGGATATTTCTAAACAAGTTGTTTACAGATCTGTTTACTTTTAATAAAATGTGGAATAAGAAAAACATCTAAATTCCTCATTGCCTTTGTCAATTGGAAAGAAAAAGATTTTGGGGTCAAATCTTGCACAAGATAACTACATTAGATATTACATAATATCGCTGAGCTTAGAACTGACCAACTTTATTTGATAACACTGCCCTTACATGCTTGTCTGAGATCACTGTTTACAGAATGAGAAACTCACATCCTTTTTGGGTTAAGTAACTTGTTAAAATGTGTATTCATCCCAATCATTTTCTAAAAATGGGATGAGAGGTCTACCTATATTTCTTTAAATGTAGATTACTACCAAGCTACAGCATTTGTAGAAGACAGGAATGACAATAAGATAGTTCCTTGGACATTCTAAAGAAGAAAACCACCTCAGCTATTACTTTAGATACATCAACTACCTTTCTGTACAAAAGAAAGAGTCATGGTGAGGGGTAGTTTTCAGAATCATATACAGGGAACTGGTCAAATTGGTAAAGATAATTTAAGAATACAATTAAAATGTATAACAGCCACCACTACTCTTGTTCTCTGGATGGTTTGGGAAGGGAGATAATTAGTCTGGATTCACTGACAGACAGCTCATAAATTGGGGAGAGGAAGGGAGCTTAGAGAGACAGACATTTGCATGTCTGGAGGGGTTTTCCAGGTCCTGGTGTGAAGCAGAGAAAGATTTTTCCAACAGAGGTGTCCAGGGTTTCCAGAAGATATGAGTCCTGAGAAGTATGGAGTCCTAACTAAAAAGGAGACTGGAGAGCAGGCAGGCAGGTGAGGAGGCTGAGATGACAGAGTGGCTGGCAGCACAAAGGTGAGTCTGGGTTGGGAAAAACTTGAGAGTTGAAATACAGGGGCCACCTTCTTGCACGTGGGGCGACATGGTGGTGTGGTGGTTAGCACTGTCGTCTCACAGTAAGAGGGGTTTCAAGTTTGAGAGTTCCTGGGGGAACTGGGTTTGCATGTTCTCCTTGTGTCTGCGTGGGTTCACTCCAGGTATTCCAGCTTCTTCCTCCCATCCAAAAATAAGCATGTTAGGTTAACTGGACATTTAAATTGCCACAAGCCATGAATGGGGGTGTGTGTGGTTGTTTGTCTCTATGTGTCTTGCGATGAACTGGCGTCCTGTCCAGTGTGTACCTCGCCTCTTGTCCATTGTCAGCAGGGATAGGATCCCTGTGACTCCGTTGGGAATAAGCAGCATAGAAAATCGATGGATTGATGGATGCTCCAGTTGCCCAGTTGAAATCCCTCTGTGAACAGGACTCGCACTCCCACCACAAACACACAAGAACCCTAACACAAACCACTCCCATCTGCCCATCTTGCTTGTTGCAGGCATGTGCCCAGCATGGTACGCATGGTTTCTAAAACCTTTTTTTTTTACAATATAAAGAGATCAAAAAGATTTCACTTACCAAGTACTTTACTATTCCAGATTACAAGCTGCCAAAACCTGTTTTAGAATTATATATATTAATATTTTGTCATATTTCGTCTGACTATGTCAGATGCTATTGTACATGGATTTTTGCAAGACTGGGTCAGAATAAGGCAGCAAAAAGCTTTTTTTTATTTGAAAAAAGACCATAGTTTGAACAGCTCGCTGTCATGATGGGTTTGAAGCTCTAGCCCACACACAGAACACAATTCAGGAGGCGCAGAATCAGGTGAAGGATGTTTATTTTGACGGTGGCACGGGTGGAGGGTGGTCCCAGGAAGGGGGCTCCTGGAGCCGCCGGTGACTGAGCCGGTAGCTGGAACGAGCTACTTGGCTTGGGAGTTCAGAGTTCGGGGCTGGCTGGGGAGGCAGAGCGGCTCGGGTCCAGCGGGTGGGCGGTGGTTGCCAGCCGAGGAGCTCCGGAAAAGCTGGCAACCGGATCTTCGGACGAGTCAGACGCTCGGGCAGCCTGGGGAATCCAGGTCATCTGGGAAAGGTACCTGGCGGCAGGGAGCAGGAGGGTAATTCACTCAGTGACTTTTCACACAGAGACTGGCTCAAGAGGGCTCGGAGTTACCATTACTGGCTAACACTCAGGCGTCGAAGTTCTGGCAGTCCACTCCTTAAATACTGCCGGTTGGGTCTTCTTAATTGGGATCTGGTGTGCTGGGTGATGTCAGGTGAGACCGGGGACGTGCAGCTGGCCGCCTCTAGTGGCGGAATGGTGAGTGGAAATAGTGCAATGCGGATCAGTGAACCCCGGACTATGACACTCGCATTTACCAGCATAAACTATGACTGTTGTTGCCAGTTTCAAATTTGGTCTTCTGGATAACATCTTGCTGTTGATGCTGAGTCTTTTTGACAGCAGTAATTAAAATATTTCAAGAGGCAGTGGACTGTCTTTTAATTAATGTTAAACTGTTAAGCTTTTTTTATTGTTTTTCTTGTTGTGTGTTCCAATGGTGCTGGACAACTGTAGATGAGGGAAGTTGAAGGTGTGGCTGAGCGTTTGTAAGGTAGGGCTGGAGGTGGATCCTGGAGATAAACAGCACAGGTAAGATAGCAGAAGAGAGTCTCGAAATGGCCAATCTACTAACAAAGCAGTGACCATCTGGCAGCGAAAACACAAGAGGCCAGCCTCTAAATATTGCTCCAGATGATGATGGTTCTCAGTTGTGAAGGCAGCTCCTACCAAAGCCACACCTACCCAACCGAAAGAGCACACCAAAACCACACCCACAGTCTCACACACCACAATTTTGCTACAGATTTGACAGGTAAAAAAAAATTTAATTCTATTGCACAGGGCGATGTGTTAATCAAGCAAAGGTCAATTCCACTCCTAAAACTTGGAAGTTATTAAAAGACATAAAAGACAAATTAAGATGCAATTATCTCAGTCAAGCAACTTGCCAGCTAATTGTCTAGCCTTTATCCTACATCTGAATGCTTAAATCAGTACAAATAAATGTATTGTTGGCCTAGTTAATGTAAAGCCATGAG
The DNA here is from genome assembly GCA_907169785.1 of Menidia menidia. Lineage (NCBI taxonomy): Eukaryota > Metazoa > Chordata > Actinopteri > Atheriniformes > Atherinopsidae > Menidia > Menidia menidia. Next base: position 8,295,091 of record CAJRST010014446.1, on the reverse strand, counting down.
TTAAACAGGGTGTGGCTATGGCTCTTTTTTTTAAATGTGAAAACATTACCGCTGAACAGTCACATTTGAAGTTCAATTGGTTGGGTTTTTATCTGTGAAAAAAAATAATATGAAGAGGCAGAATGGTTTAAGAATGGGGAGAAAAATGGTATATAAAGAGGCAGAAGGGTTTAAGAAAGAAGAGAGAAAAATAGATCAATATTTAATTTTCTCCCCAGGAGATATGCTCAGGGACTAATCAGCAGCAACTGGAAAAGATGACACCTGGAATTGCAAGTAGCAGTGCTGACCTGTCATCTCCACATCTTCTGCCTTTCAGGGCATTCTCTTACTTCAGGTCCACTGTCTGTCGGTCTGTGTTTTTAGTTTATTCAGCCCAATCCACCTGTCCATATCTCTATTTGTTTCTTAATAAACCAACTATTTTTTCTCTAATTTGTCTGCATTCTGTCATCCTCATTTACCAGATACTTATTTTCTTCCCCTCAAGTTAGACTTTTTCTTCAGCAATATATCTTGTCCTTACTTTGTTCTCTTTTCACCTCAATCTTCACCCATTCTCTTCTTTTGTACTTTCAATCTTTTTCTCACAAACTACTTGTCCAGCATGATAGACCTGTGGAGATTGGTCTTGTAAAAGAAAGCATTTTGACTTCACAAGATCACTGTACTTGCAGCAAATATCATTCCTCTCACACAGTCCACCTGTGGTAGAAATTGGTAATCTTGTAGTTTTTATCTCCCCTTCTCACTCTCTTTCACTCTCCCTTTCCATGTATAGTGTTCTCATTTAAGTTGCACAACTTTTAACTTGATCATAAACGGTCAAACATACTGAAATAAAACATTGCAATGCAGCACTAAATAGGTTTATACTGTTTAGTGACAGCTTGATTTAAAAGGCTCTCATATTTTCATTGTGAATTGTTCAAGTCTTTCAACAAAATAAGCTTAATTTTCTAAATGAAAAAACTGATGAAAATAGGGTCTTATCGTCTCACTACTTTGAATTCTGTGCCAGATACATGAACTCAATAATAGTCATGTACTTGATACACTGTGCAAAAAAAAACAAGTAATTTTTAAATAAGCAAGTTTAAGTAATTCCACAACAAAACTATAATGAGATGGGATCATATCAGCGTATTACACATTTTGACAAGTCAGTATATACCTCTATTTTTTGTATCTGTTACATATTGCTTTCATCACTACGTACTTCTTAAGGAATTTCTTGTGTTCCTAGTCTCTGCAAGATTTCCTGCTCCTACAGCAGTTACGTTTAGTCTTATCTAAGTTGAGCATACTCATGTGTGTTGTTTTTTTTTGCATTACATTTATTGTGTTTTATAGTGATCTTTTGTTTGTCAAGAAGCAGCTAACGCTCCTGTGTTTCTTAAAAGTTTTAATCAGTTCCAGTTAAAGACTGAGTGAAATGCCCAGACTCCAACACGTGTCAAGAACAACCGTAGGGTCCCCTCAAACTCATAAACCATCAGTCTTTACAAATCAAACTTGTGGACAAATTTTTTGATTATGTTTACATTCTCCTTCAGATATAAACCCAATAATTAAGCAGTTCCCTGATATTTATGTTTGTTATCTAAATTATTATATAATTAATGTTTCTGTTTATTTCATGTAATCTTTTCACGTGTGGCCCTATGATACATTTGGGTATTTGGATATCTGCTTTGCTAGCGGTCAATACTGTCAGTAAAATCACCAGAACACCTACTCCTTAAATATAATAAGTCCGTTTGATTAAAATACATATAAAACTTTCATGGAATACATTTCAAAGCTATGAAACTTTTAAACTAAATCAAATAAAATGGAATTCTATCCATCCAATATCATTACCGCTTATTCCCTACTGGGGTTGCGGTGAGAACTGGAGCTCAAGCCAGTGGTCAATGGACGAGAGGCGGGTACACCCTGGACGGTCCGCCAGTCCATCACAGGGCCACACACAAGGACAAACAACCACGCACACTCACACCCACTCCTAAGGGCAATTTGGAATGTCCAATCGACCTAACATGCAAATTTTTACAAATTCTCTTAATAGGAAAATATCTAATGTTGACAACGTGATTAAATTACCTTGACTAATTAGAATTCATTCTAATTCAGTTACTAGTGTTTGAACTTCATGGTTTCAATTATAATTCTTGGTTTAAATGTAAGTTGAAGATTAAAGGTATTCAAAGTTTAACCTAACATTTAATGTGATAGAATAAAAAGATACTGTTTTTTATGTGTTCCATTCTCTGCAGTGTTCTATACAAACCTGAGCAAGTTTACAATAACTCTGTCTTCATATATTAGACTGCAGTGAATGAGTAAATGAGATAAGAGCATTTTAAAGGTAAGAAGACATTATCAAGTGAACAGAAAGGTTGTCCAAGGTTGACATGTTGTAGTCAATTCTGACATTGGACAGCTAGCCGATCGAGCTGTCCAGCAGATACCCAAAAACCATGTACACATAAATAGTTACACATAACTGGAGCCAAACAGAGACAGAATTACCATACCAGACTTCTGTTAACCCGATTCTTTAGTTGGAAACCTGAGAATAAACCAGAGTAGATCAAGAGTAAAAAATGACATTTATTGGGTCACAGCGCTGGGCTCTTCACAGAGGAAACCTCTCTCTCAGGGTCTCCGTCGGCAAAGAGCTCTGAGATCTGGGTGTGATGGGTCTTTGTCTCCTTGGCTAGGCACACCCCTCAAAAGGAGGACTGGACACAACCAAGTCCTATTGGTTAGTTACCTCTAAGACTAACAATTCCGGATCGTAAATTCATGTTGATGACATTGGAATGTGGTGTGTGTATGTGTTGACTTAAAGACGTGGATCTAATGCAACAGAGAAAAAGGATAGAAGGAAAAGAGAGAACAAAGAGAATCTGTGGTTACAGCCAGAAACTTCAACACAAACTATAGGTATAATATAAAATTAAACAATGAATAATATGCGTAGATCATGTGATAGCAAACAATGCTAAAGTGTGTATTTATAACCAAATCCTAACACTTCCCTCTCAATTTTTTTCACATTGCAATGCATCTCTTCTGACACTCAGACAACCATCTGCTGCCTGTTGGTGGGTGTAAAATTGTTCTGTGATGGAGAAGTGAGTGTGTGTATCGAAGTCTCTCTTGTCTACACAAAACCTCTGGGGGAGGAGAAGGACAGAGGCAAAGATACAGATAGAAGGGCGGGAAACCTTTGGCCTCAAAGGGAAGTCCCATTGCAGCTGCTGCCTGCCCGCCCGACTCTTTCACTGACTTTCTGCACGCACTGTCAACCTGTCTTACTGAACACACACATACACTTTGTGTGATGAAAACAGACTGTTGGCATTACACTGCAGGGTACGTGTATTTGCCTGTGACAGAGGTAATACACACTCAACTCAGATATAGCTATTTCATGCTTAAACCCTTTACTTGGAGCATAACAAGGGTGGTGTATAATCACATGCACACAGACACACACACAACTGCTCTCCCAGTGTTTAATTAATACTGACAGATTAGCAGAACAGAGTGCATCAGTAGTTGTAAAATTCTATATCAGTGTTAAGTTATGTGTGCGTAAGACACTGAAAGTCCAAACGTCACTACGGCTATTCTATGTTGAGTACCTATAAAAATTATGCAAAGCTCACTCTAAAACATAGCAAGACCAGTCTTTCTCAATGTTAACTAGATAGTCTTAAGAAGTCCTCAATTAACTTATTAGCAGTTCTGTAGAGGTTAACATGGGTGCTAATGAAGGTGCATGGAGAGGATATGAACTTAAAAGTAGGAATGTGCCACATAGAAGATTTAGTTCTTCTTCCCTTCCAGCAAACACAAACACACACACTCACACACACACGGAGAATCACTGACTGGTCTCCCTCCCCCCTTTCTTGGCTAAAAATTCCTCCCCCAACGTAACTTTGATTCTAACCAATCCGGCTTCAAGAGTGGCCACTCCACGGAAACAGCGCTCCTGTCAGTAACAGAATCTTTTAAAGAAGCCAACTTGACACGCCAATCCCGAACGGTTAATCATCTCAGCCAAGCAAACTATTCGCCACAGTATCAGCGTCAGGTTAGACTCACCATCTGTGGCACCCACCAAGACTGTAAGAAACCTGGGCGTCATAATTGATGATCAGCTGACCTTCACGAACCTTGTTGTCTGTTGCTTGATCATGCCGCTTCTCTCTGTTCAACATCAGGAAGATAAGGCCTTATCTAACCCAACATGCGACACAGCTCCTGGTACAGGCCTTCACATCTCCCGCCTTGACCATTGCATTGCCACTCCTAACAGGCAGTGGCGGACCGTGCATTTCACACCTAGGCCTTCAGTAGTGCTCCATCTGAATCAATTCACCCCTCAGTAACTATTTTATGGTTATAGAAATCATCTTATTATGTAGAAATACAGTAGGGATGTCCCGATCCAGCTTTTTGTATTAAAGTTGAAAATAATTTTTCTACTTACTTAGTTGTCAGACTCATGTTGAACTGGGATTTACTCTTATAACAACTAAAGTTTACACATACCTGTGGGTTAGGAGATGCTAATGCTAATGCTCTGGTGGGATCGGACTTTTAAAAAAAATGGATCTGGAGTCTGGATCGGCAGTATCTCGTGCCGGCCGATACGATCCAAATATCGGATCAGGACAAGCCTAAAATACAGTCTAAAGTTCAGGGGGGCACAAGTCTTCTACTCCTGCAGCTACCCCCCCCCCCCCCACCCCCCCAAAAAAAAAAAAAAAATTAAAATACATCAATAATATCCTCATAGACTTGCGATTCTATTAAGGAAAAAACAACATTTTAATCACTTACTTTTGTTGAAAAGTCAGTTTTGAAAATGGTCTTGACAGTAAATCCGCCACCAAATCTTAAAATAGCTATTACACCAACACAACAATATTTCGGTTTGTTTGCTAGCTTTGCCCTGATTGGATATCTGACTATCCAATCAGCGGGTGTGGGTACGGTGACGTTACGTGAGGCCTTCCAGCAGGCCCTGGCATGGCCAACCTAAAATCTGATTGGTTGAAGCAATAGTGTACTCGACATGTATTTTCTGTGGGGGGGGGCCTGCAGAACGGATTGTGAAGGCCTCCTGGCAGACATCTTTGACTTTGACCCTGCCTAGCGACAAAGGATGTCTGAAATGTGATTGGTTAAATGCTTTTATATGAAAATGCATGTCTGGAAGCAGCGCAACCAGGGGGAAAGCTATGAAAGGAAGCTGACAGACTATTTAGAGATATTTAATAAGTTTCCATGGACAAAATATAATTAACATCAGTCTGTGATTCAGATATTTTCTTAGGCCTGAAGAGAAGGCCTTGAAGGCCCTGACGGCCCTGACGGCCCACCACTGCTAACAGGCCTTCCAGCCTGTGCTGTCAGACCGCTACAGATGATCCAGAATGCTGCAGCCCGTTTGGTTTTCAACCAGCCAAAAAGAGCACGTCACACCCTGTTCACTGAACTCCATTGACTTCCCTTAGCTGCTCGCATAAAGTTCAAATCCCTGATGCTTGCCTAGAGAGTGTTTGATGGAACTGTGCCCATCTACCTCAAAACCATCTTAAAGCCCATGTCACCGCTCGCCTACTCGGTTCCTCCAAGGAGCGCCACCTACCATGGCCAATGCCTCAAACAGGTCAATCTAGACTCTTCTCATCTGCAGTTACACGCTGGTGAAATGACCTTACAAGCACTATTAGAGCATCAGATTCTCTTTCCTCCTTCCAGAAGTCCTTGAAGACGCAGCTCTTCCAATAGTATCTCTTGTCCTGAAAGCTATAAATGCACTTATTTCCTAATAGCATATAGCACTCAATGTATGGTACTTGTGTAATCTAAATCATAGTTGAATGTTGAATCCTATGTTAAATCCACTTCTAGCATATTGCGCTCAAGGTAAGGTTGTTGTAGTTGAATGTTAAATCCTCTTTTTGTAAGTCGCTTTGGATGAAAGTGTCTGCTTAATGCATAAACGTAAATTTCTATGACTTCCCCTCCCTGGGCTATCAGCTTATAGTGGTGGAGGGATTAAATGTGTCCTAGGAACTATGTTTTCTGGGGCTCTAAGCCCCTGGTAGGATCACCAAACGCAAACTGGTCCTTTGCCAGGGATCAGATGAAGTGCAACCCAAAGACCCATTATGATGAAAAACTCAAAAGGAAGAAGTGTTACTTCATCCAGACTTGGGTCTGCCAGGGCCCCACTCTGGAGCCAAGCCTGGAGGTGGGGCATCCGATAGTTTGCCCAAAAAATCAGGCACCCTGGAACTTTGACACAATCCAAGTTTTTGCTCCCAAGACCATATAGACTGCAGCATTTCTCTTCCTAGATAATATAAGTATGTCCCTAGATCATTGAAGCCATAACACAGCTTTTTCAGAAGGTTCAGAGATTTTTGGCCTGGAGAGAATACAAGCTTGTAAAAATTCAGTTCTATTGACCAAATTAAGTGCTAATTTTGTCAGTGTTTCATGATCCATGACCTAATTCTTGACTAATTTCAAAATAGGAGTAATGGTTACTATTTTTACCAATCAATCTATCGACTTACAGTGAGAAATATTACTCTTAAAGAAAAACATTGTTAAATTTCCCATGTAGTTAGGTCCCACCAAGTTCACCCCAATACCCTGCAATGCTCAGATAAAGTAAAAATAGGGTACATCTCAGGTCTCACTTTGTTTATGTTTATGCTTATGCATTTAGCAGACGCTTTTGTCCAAAGCTACTTACTAAGTAGACACAATTTTAAAGTTATCATCAATATGACAATAAGTTCTCTAGAGGGAAATCCCTTGTCAGAATCAGCGGTGACAGCAAAGAGAGAGAGAGGGAAGTGAAGAAAGAGTAGTAAAGGGGTACAGAGGTATGAGTAAGAGTTAGGATAGGAGATACTCTTTGAAGAGGTTGGTCTTGAAGAGTTTCCTAAAGATAGAAAGGGTGTTCTTGGAACAACACATGAAAACAGTCTGGATTATCTTTTTCAGAATCAGAATCAGAATTGGGTTTATTGCCAAGTAGGTTTACACATACAAGGAATTTGCTTTGGTGAAAGCACCGAGGCAGCCATTTTCGGCGCCAAGACATCTTCAGAACCAAAAAGAATACGTTGGGAAAGCAGTTGCGGGGAGAGGGGAAAAAAAGGCCCAATGCCACGCCCCCTCCAGGGGACGTAGCAGTGATTTAAAAAAAACACCTCTTAAACTGAAGCACAGATACAGTCAATCACAACATCAAGGACACATAGGGAGGGAGGGATGGGGGGTTGGAAGGAAGGGGAAAGGTAACAGCGAGGCAGTGAGTCCAAAGGAATGCATGAAGTCTGTAATTGTGTGTGTGTAAGTGTAAGCAAGCTGAAGTTCACATCCACAGGCAGGATGGAATTTGTCCTTGTGATGCCCATACTCCTGCTTGGGAGGAGGGAGGGGGGTGGGGAGGGCAAAGCGTCGGTCTGCAGTTTCATCCAGGGCAAAGTTGCAGAGTAGCAGCTGCAAGGCCGCTCTCGGGAGGCCAGATTGAGATAAGAGAGATAGCTTTGTTCCAGACAGAGCGTGTTTTGTCTGCCTTAAGTCCTCAGCAGGTCTCTCAATGGCGATCCAATTCAGCCGAATTGTGTTAATTTCCATCCATCTGAACCACCACCTTCTCCAAGTTGTTTCCCATCACCCTCATGCTGTCACACATCGTCCCCATTTTGCTTACCAGCGCATCATGTTTGCGAGACAACTCGCACAAGGTTTGAGTCTGAGCGTTGATGGGACGGTAAACCGGCTCGACAGGCAACCCGCCACCAGTTGCCTTCAGCTTCCGAATTTCTCGAAAAACCAGGTATCCACCAACACCAATCAGCAGGAACCCGGTTATCATGAATCCAAATAGGTATAGGTCCTCGACGTCCTCCACGGAAAGAATTGAAAGGCATAAAACCCTCCAGCTCCTCCAGGCATCCATCGTGAAACCCGCAGGGTAGGTCCCGGCTGGACAAGTTGCAGCCCCCGCAGCTTGTCTTCGGGTTGAAAAGATTTTGTCAATTGCGTTGAGAGACCAGCCGACCAAATCCATGGTTGATGTTAGGCTTTAGGAATTAAAAATGCAGAGAGAAGCTCTGAGATGAGACAGGACAGAGATAGCAAGCAAGGCACCAAGGACAGGGGATGGGAGGGAAAAGAGAGAAACACGTCTGCACTCGCCGAGAGCAGGAAGAACTAAGAACTAATCTTAAGCGTGGAGTAGGCACTGCTACGAAAATCCATTATGGTGAATGCTCAAATTTAGAACAATAGTATCAGAACAATAGAAGTATAACTTGTTTGGTAGGAATGTAAGTAAACGTCTCTTCTGCAGCAGTGGCTCTGAGGCAAATAAGAGTGGTGACGTTTCATCTTAATTTAATTTCTGTAGATATACAAAGTATATCTACATCATACCAACTCTCAAAGTGCTGGAGGTTTCATGATTTAGTCTCATGTTGAATCCAAAGGATCAGCAAACCTTGTACGGTCAAGCACTGTAGAATCAGAGTTAGATCAGAAATGTGAGAATGGTCCAAAGTGAATCAAATATACAATTTGACTGAAAACTGGATTTAAAGAATTTGAATACTGAAGCTTTTCCATTAGTCCAAAACTCAGCATGAATCAAATGATACAATGTGAATGAATCCTGCAACCAAGTAACTGATGCAATAAGTAAACGGGTCAAGAATAACGACCTAAAACTCATTCACAATAATGTATGCCTGCAGATTTTTTTTGGACTACACAGAAAATGATCACTTTATGTCTTTGCTGCAAAAAGGATTGCTGCAGAGATTATTGCATGGTGATAAACTTGTTTTTTTACACTGACCTTAAGACTCTAAGTAAGCCTTATGATGTATAAGCGGTCATTGATGAAAAAGATGAGGGAAACCCTCGAGAGGTCACCTGTCAATCACAGGGCTACACAGAGACAAATGAGACAAGCAATCATGCATATTCGAACTCAATGCCACAGTGTTCATTTGGAATCATTAGTTTAACTAACATACAGGGTTTTTGGACAGTGGGAAGTAGCTCCACCTTTCTGTTTGAAGTGGGCATGTTTTCCCAGAGTATCCAGAAAGAATTTATTTATACATGCGAAAACATGCCCACTTCAAACAGAAAGGTGGATTATTTATTTTTTATATTTTGGGAATAACACAAGAATAGTACATTCTAAAGAATACTTCATCCACTTGTTAATAAATTATGTGAGCTTTCCTAGACAAGAAAGGTCAGACAAACAAATAAATGTAAGAAAGGCAAAAAGCTATAAAGGATATGATTAATAACACGTGATTGTGAAGATGCTCTGGACAGATATTTGATGCGTTCAGTCATGAAATAGAAATTCCATTTCATAGTAATGATAGCTTGCATTTATAAAAAGCTCTTTACTACTGTCATTTATGCATGCATACTTTCATAGCCCATAATATCCATGCTTTCATGAATATGTCAAAGCTAAATGCAGCAAAGTCGAATCTTCAAATACACAGAGAAAATGAAGCAAAGGACTGGTACAGCAAGGAATAAGCCTGTTATGTTTCTTTTTTAATCAGGGAATTGTCAACGATGTTGGCAACTTGTTGTATAGGTCATCCGTATATATATTATGCAGCAGATAAACGTGAGGCACACTGCTTTCCGTGATGCCAGGGTCATAAGATACAATCTACAGGCCCATCAGTCAAAACACACTTCCCTCCCACCCCTCCTCCATCTGCTCTGCAGCTACAAGATTATTAAATATGTGAGTTTTGGCTGCTGCAGATCCTCTGTCATTAATTTTGTGTCAATACTCCAAGCTGCATTTGATTTCGAATCAGCAACAGCTAAAAAAGGTTTTTCCAGGCAGGGGTGAAAAGAATGGAAGAAAACGTAAGTGGTTGGCCAGTTTTTAATTCTGAATAATTTAATATACTGAAGAGTGCGGATGTGTCTCTGCTTGTGTTTGCTTTTCCTTTTTAGTTGCTTTCAACTGCTTTTAAATCAGTCTACCTATCCCCTCAATCCTTGGATATAATTCTATTGTTTTCTTCAAGTTCCCCAAGACTTTTTAAATCATCATCAACATCATCAGCAGGATGCCCCCCTTTTCTGAAGATGAGTACTATATTTTCCTTCAGAAAATCAACATGCCTAAAACCATATTCTAACCGCTAGAGTAAATGTGGTAAATAGATATGATACAACTTTACCTTTTGCAAAAAATAGTGGACAACATCCTGCTAACCAACAGCTAATCATTCTGCTAACCGACAGAAAAGCTAATATGAAAAGGCAGGATATTGTAAGAGTAAGAAATCCTCAAGTAATGTCCCCCCAAATGTCCCCTCAAATTTTTCTAATGTAATGTAAGCCAGAACCAGCCATGCCTGGTGATGGGTCTGTGATGGGTCCGGCTGGCCTGCACTACTCAACAAGACCGAAGTCGCCCATTGTTAGCAGAATATAGACCTGTACAGAAGTCAATGGAAAACCAAAAGATAAACCTCCTCCTCCTGAAACAAACATCCCTCTACAAAACAGATTTGCACTGCTACATACTTGATATCCATCTGATGAGCTGAGTAAAGTCTCTTCACAGAACAGGGTAAACCAGAAAAACAACTCAGATAGTAAAAGGCTAAGAGAAAAGCAATAGCCTGGGCCCAAGACTGATTGTTTGTGATGCAGCTGTGAAGAATGTAATATACAGGGGTTGGACAATGAAACTGAAACACCTCTCATTTTAGTGTGGGAGGTTTCATGGCTAAATTGGACCAGCCTGGTGGCCAATCTTCATTAATTTCACATTGAACCAATAAGAGCAGACTGTGAAGGTCCAATTAGCATGGTAAGAGCACAGTTTTGCTCAAAATATTGCAATGCACACAACATTATGGGTGACATACCAGAGTTAAAAAGAGGAAAAATTGTCTTGCTGGCGCATCTGTGACCAAAACAGCAAGTCTTTGTGATGTATCAAGAGCCAAGGTATCCAGGGTAATGTCAGCATACCACCAAGAAGGACGAACCACATCCAACAGGATTAACGGTGGACGCAAGAGGAAGCTGTCTGAAAGGGATGTTCGGGTGCTAACCCGGATTGTATAAAAAAAACATAAAAGCACGGCTGCCCAAATCACGGCAGAATCAAATGTGCACCTCAGCTCTCCTGTTTCCACAAAAACTGTCAGTCGGGAGTTCCACAGGGTTGGTTGATCAAACCAACTTTCATGTTGGTTTGATCAACATGAAAGTGTAGTTGAACATCTCCCATGGCCTGCACAGTCACCAGATCTCAATATTATTGAGCCACTTTGGGGTGTTTTGGAGGAGCGAGTCAGGAAACATTTTCTTCCACCAGCATCACGTCGTGACCTGGCCACTATCCTGCAAGAAGAATGGCTTAAAATCCCTCTGACCACTGTGCAGGACTTGTATATGTCATTCCCAAGACGAATTGACGCTGTATTGGCCGCAAAAGGAGGCCCTACACCATACTAACAAATTATTGTGGTCTAAAACCAGGTGTTTCAGTTTCATTGTCCAACCCCTGTTTGTATCAGAAGGTAATGGTATCAGATGTGAGAGACAACATTCAACACATCCAACCATCAAAACCCTTGTATTATACCTGGGATGAAACAGCAGTCTGAGGTGCTAAAACAAGACTTCAGGAAGCTGTTTGATACAGTTAATGGTGTTGATGCTCAAATCTTTAATAGTGGCCCACTTCGACTGATGGGAGGAGTTTAAGATAGATTCAGATAAATGGCCAGGTGGTCAATAATGTTCAGGTGTGGGCCTTAAAACCCTTTGGTTTTATTGACAATGTCATGTTTTTTGGGGGGACAGGAGACATGATTTTAAGGCAGATGGTCTCTGCCTCAACAGATCTGAAGTAATCTGAAACACATCAAAACAATAGGGTTGCTGGGGTTCTTGCCATATTCAGCTACACTATACTCAGCCACAAATTATCAATAGTTTCTTTTTCACATCATAGACATAGACTTTATTGTCATTGTAATTTGAGTGTGTGTCATTAAAGATGGATATAGAACTATTTTCCATTCTTCATATTAACATCTACAAATCCCCACTGACTTGCTTTATTGACGAATTTACTGAATTACTTTCGGTTGTGTGCATTGATTATGACTGTTTGGTCATAACAGGGGGACCGGAATGTGCACGTGGATAAGCCTGGTAAAGAATTCACTGGTGTCCTTGAAATGTTTGGTCCAAGTCACCATGTGAACGAGCCAACACACAAGAGAGGACATACTATAGATGTTGTCATTTTAAATGGTGTTGTTATTTCAAATGTGAATTTAGTAGATGTTGCTTTTTCTGATCATTATTGTTTTCTTTGATATATGACAGACCACTACCTGAGATTCTCATTTCCCAAGCTGGTTCATACAGATGCGAGAGATATACTTTGGCACTAGACCATGAAGAGAATTGTAGACAAGCAGAGCTGTTTTAAAGTCAATTATCTGAGTGACAGGAAACCAGTGCAAAAACATGAGCACTGGACTAATAAATTAACAAACCAATAGTTGGTTCTGCAGTTGTTCAGGGAAGACTCATAGACGACAAAAACAGGAGCACAGTTTTTGGAAATTATTACATTTGAAAATACTTAATGCTCTAATGTTGATGATCTGTTGAACTCTTACACATTGATTGTCTTAAAGTTTTGGATGCCATTGCTCCAGTCAAAGTTAGCATGGTTAAAAGTACACAAAAGGCACCATAGAGAAAAGAAGACCCGGCCAGGGCACAGAAAACGGTCAAAGTCAAAGCTCCAGGTATATTTTAAAATCTCCAAAGAAAAGTTGTGTGTGTTCAATCCGACTTTGGATAGAACAAGAGAGACTTCTTTTTCTGAAATCATCTAAAACGGTGGAAACAACTCCTGTGTCCTGTTTGCTACAGTGAGCAGATAAACAAACCCTCCAGTCTCACTCGCCTTGTAACTC